>JAVFBZ010172197.1:0-12240 GCA_032466195.1 Katharina tunicata | reverse complement strand
TATTGAAACTGACGTGTAAACCGATTCAGTCGTGTTTCATAACACTGGGGATCGGTCATGCTCGGACGTTGTCAAGATTGGTATTTGTTAGTTCTTCGTTTTAGTCTGTTTAATTTGCCCTGCCATCGACCATTGCCGACGATGACTGAGAAATATTACTGTTTATTTTATTTTATTTTTAATTGAAAAGAAAAACATATACGTGACATTTATACAACGCCTATCTTGTGGATTACGTAGTGTAGTGTGCCAAATGCTTTAAAAGCGAGATACGCACCCGATATATGTTGACACGTGATCATGGAAGTCTGAGCGAAAGATCAACTGCCTTTAACGTAATGATAGATCCATCCGTTGACTGTTATCTGACTGAAGTTCTACCCATTTGCGAATTAATCTCAAGAATGAGTTAAGCCTTGTCTTTTGTCTATTTTCCCTAATGTAACATTTTTTTATACAATCTGTTTCAGGGGCTATTTTAATGTTAAGGACATTGCTTGACAGGTTCATTCGCCTGCTATGAGGGACGTGTTGGCCAAAAAACGAATACGTCAGTTTAATTCCTTAGCGGACAATATGCGAGGAGAGAACGAATCTGACTGATGAACTTAAAGAAGATCAATTTGATATTGCATCTTTAGCAGCTCAAAATCTGAGAATGAATGTGAAGAAAGATGTAACTCGAACAGCTAAGGGCATCCCCTGTACTTTTTATGAAAGCATTAAATCTTGAATATTCGCTTTATGCTAAAAGGCTTGATTTCGGTATACTATCTTAATTGTAATACGTTTAACATATTTATTCATTCCATTAATCTTTCGAAAATGTCACCTAAACTATTGTGTGTGCTTGTTTAGTGTATGGAATAATGAATACTTCATTATCTTCAGTTTACGCACTTTTCCTCATATCCTCATTTAGGTTTCTAGAAAACACCGGTTTTGTACAGGCTCGAATACTGTTCGGGCTTCAATCAGATAAACAGTAAGCTTTTTTAATTTATACAAGTGCTTAGGCCTACCTTTTAGAAAAGAACAAAAATATTTTAAGAAATTAAACGAGTTCATTAAATCAATAAATGCTTTGGAAGGAATGTGTTGTTCGAGTTAAAATAAATCTATATTGAAATCCTCCATAATAGTACATTTTTTTCTGGTTGAAGTGAGCTTAAGATCATATGTAATTTATCGTTGAAATAGTTTACATTTTTATTGGGTGGTCGAGAAAAAATACCATCAACTGAGTTTGTAAATGTGCTGGTCGTCAATGATATAGGAGATTTTATCTCAATAAAGAGGGATTGAAACTGTCCATCGTAGTTTTCCATTACAAAACAATACTTAACATTATCATTAACTTAGAGTACTACGCCGCCACCTCGTCTACCTGGAAAATAAAGAATATAACCAGGTATGTGGTAGAGCTGTTCAGTGGCAGGGTTTAACCAACTCTCAGATACACCTATAACCGAGAAAGGACAGTTAACGTTTAAAATGAAACCAATAATCTCAGAAAAATGTTTTTGAAGGCTTTTAACATTTATGTGAAAGTTTGAAATGTTGGTAGATCCATAGTTTAATTCACGGAGTTTATTGTTGAAGTGACCCTCCACACAATAATCAGACTTCTTACCAGTTGTTTGATCCTTATTAGTAACGATTGAAGAGGCATTGTTTTGTCACATTGTGATCAAACGCCTTTTGTAATCTATCTTCATATCGGACGTCGTTCTCAAAAATATTTTCAAAAAACAGTATTGTATTTATTTGTGTTTTTCATTTAAATGTACACCAAACAGCAAAAAAGTAAAACTATGTATTGAAGACATTTAATTGACAATAACTAGCTATCAGTCATGTCTGGTTCATTATCGCTATTTTCCGTTTGCACCTGATGCTCAATTATTGAACTGAAGGACTATATGTATAACTCCTCGCAATTATTTCTCAATGACCGTTAATACAAATTCAAGCATGGCCTACAGTTTCAAAGATTGACGTCAAATAGCGGTTATATATAGGACTCCAAACCTGTTGTTTTTGAACAGAATTAAGTTATCTTCTATATTAAACGCGAAATATTTTAAGCCCACACACAGGTTTGAAATTCCTCTTTACAAAATATTTATATTAATTACATATTGCCTTGCAATATTGCCAATACTTACAAATAATAACACTGAAAAGAAAAGAACTATACACTTACATACAATATAGATCTTGGTTTTCGTAACAAGTTTAGTTTCCGCTTTTAACTAAAAGTTTCATGATCTCAATAATAATTTTAAATTTAGTATACGGGAAGTGAACGCAACATTAAGTGATTCGAACGATGAACGCTGGCTTCAAAGATAAGCCGTGGTTACACGTGCATCCAAAAGGTGAACGAAACTGAGCCAACTCTGATCCGCACCAGAGCTGGCTTTTTTTAGATCGCCAATTAACGGAGGTTTGCGGTAACACGACACCTTTGACAGCCCTGCCAACAAGTGTCGCGGGAATATTGGCACACAGCCAGTTAGTTTGATCGAGTGGCTACACAATGGAAAAACGTCTCTGCATTCCAGGGGAACGTCACGGTATTCCAAGAGCGCCACCTGTAGGTGAACTAAAATGGTGCGGATTATTGTTTACCCATCAATTTTGGTAAGTCAAACAAGGCGGACTATTCTAATCCGGATCCCAACACGTTAACTTTGGCCCAATATTCTCCTAGACGGACGGTCAGATAAAGCCCGGTCTGACCAACCCGCTGGTCATGTCGAGCCCTGCAATGTTCAAATGATAGCACAAAAAGATTAATTAATAAATACTTTAACCTGTAAGACAGCTAAAATAAATATTGACAAACCAAAGTTTAAAGCAAGGATCATTGCAAAAGGCGATGGCTCATGGGTCAATTGTGTAGAAGACATTAATTATATTTAATATTACGTCTTTTATGTGAGTATACCATCCATGGAATCCCTGTTACCTTCCTCTGCTGATTACCGCTGGGAAGGTACCACCCATGTTGGTGCTCCGTAGAGGGTGGGGAACATGGATGGTGAAACATACTAAAAAATACTATGGCTGAACAAACCACCCCTTCAAACTACGGGAAAAAAAGAAAAGCTGAAAAAATAATAGAAAATGATCATAAAAAAAAGAAAACTGGCCTAAATTTATAGTTATTACTAGTAAAAATGAAAATAAAGCAGTAAGGGCATCATCCGAGACAGGGGCAAGGATCTCTCTGAACTTTCAGAGGAGGATATCTGCTCCGAAGTAAAATACCAAGGGATAACTAACGTGAACAGATTTACAACTAAAAAAGATGGTACAATTATTAAACTCAGTACATATTTATTAACCTTTGACTCAGTTAAAATTCCAGACCACATCTACATTGGTCCTTACATGATGAAGGTTGATACCTTCATCCCCAACCTAACAAGGTGTTTTCAGTGTCAAAAGTTTGGACACGGTAAGGCTCAGTGTAGAGGTGGTCTCGTTTGTTTTCGTCGCTCTGGGGAAGGCCATGAGGGCTTCGATTGCAACATAACTTTGAAATGCTGTAATTGTAGTGAGGCCTACGTGACCTCCTCCAAAGACTGCCTTAATTATATTAAAGAGAAAAAAATATAAAAAAATTAAAACTGAGAAAAAAAGTTAGTTATCCAGAGGCACGGTGTCTTGCGTCGGTCTCGGTTGCTCATGGGTCATCTCCAACATCTCATTTCCAATGCGGAAAGTGTCTGTGTCTCTTTGTACACAGACACTTCTCACGTGGCCTGTTGGAGATGGCAGCCCTTCTGCTGTTGATGAGAACTCCAAATAAAAGAAAACAGCCACATCCACTCAAACCAAAAGTCCGACATCATCTAACAAAACTTCTAAAAACACAAAATCAAATAAAGAAACAAACAGTAACTCAAAACCAAACAAAGAAACAAAAAGTAACTCAAAACCAAACAAAGAAAAACAGTAAAAAGCCATCAGACACAGAGGCCCGTCCCTCTAAGGGCACTAGAGACGCTGTTTAAACTTTCGAGTTTGAACAGCCTATTGTTGTATCAGATAGGGGTAGGTCAAAGCCTTCTCTCCCTAAACGTTCAACTGTGCCCCTTGAGTCAAAGTCGGTTGCCCTGTCCAACCGCTTTGATGCCTTAGAGGGATAGAGGTAGATGTCCAACCACTACCCCCGCCTTATCGAGGGCGACCCAGTGGGGACCACCCTCGGGTGGAAGAGAAAAGAGCACATAGTGCTGGTGGCTCGCCTGGACGTGGGCATCGATACTCATATTTGTGGGGTCTAGGGCCAAGCACGAGCCACTTGGCGGAGGACCTGTTTGACAGCATTGCTGGTGAGGTTGTCATCGGGTTCCTTCAGGCCGATCGGTGTATATCACAAAATGTAATTTTTTTAAAAGTTAAGTTATGATTGAAACAGTGTGTTTCAAACAGTTTTACAAATACTCTGTCTTGTCATTTATTAAGTTTTAAGTGGAAATTTTATAAATTTAAATGAAAATTGTTTAAAATTTAATGGAAATATTTAAATGCTAAATAAATTTAAAGATTTTAACACTTATGTCTGTCCTCTTCGGTTTATTTGTTTTCCCTTTTTGATGTATGGCCTTGGGCTATACATATTTGTGGGGTTAGGGCTCAGCACGAGCCACTTGGTGGAGGACCTGTTTTACAGCATTGCTGGCGAGGCTTTAGATTGGGCTTTAGATTGGAATGGGTTAAGGTCATTGTAAATGTGAGATACATAAATTGTTTAAATGTTCACGCCACAGCGTAGCTGAAATACCGCTGAGTATGGCGTAAAACACCAATCAATCAATCAATCAATCAATCTTATCAATCTTTTTCTGCCGTATTAACGCAAACCTAAATCTGATCCGGATTAGAGCACGCTCAGACCCACCAATGTTTGGCCGTGTAACTGCGGCTATGACTTATTTTGAGTCTTCCCTGTGCTATATAGAAGGTTGAACATGTTCAAATAAATGAGAAAAAAAACATATGTTGTAAAGGATTATTCCTCATATAGGTGAAATTCACGTCAGTACGACGTAAAAGAAAAAATTCATCTTGATTATTAATAAATGGATTGTCAGGTGGACGCGGATTTTCGTTAATAATCCGGCAATACACATCGATAGACAGTTTGATGTAACTTTGCAATTAAAAAAAACACCAAAATCTCGTTTTACTAGATTCATTGGATTTTGACAGATGTTTTGTCTAAATGAGTTCTTTGAACTGATACTATATATGTCTCAAATAGATCACAATCCAAGTTAGCTTAAAACAAAACGTCTAAGTATGAACAATTGTCTATGTTATGGGCGTTTCGGCGAATGGCAATCGATTTAATGCCTCAGGCTTTTTCATCTCTTGGTTTATTCCACACTTATTTCAAGTTATGTTATTTCGCATCTAGATACCCGGAATGCAAAAAAAAATAAAAATCCGGAATGAAAAACTTGCTCCATTTGCCGCTAGGCAGCTCAATGAAATGACATAAACATTTTCGTTTTATTTCATTCCCGGTAGCTATGGTTCAATATCTGCCCAATATGAAATACTTTTCTATAAATCAATATTAATAATGTTTAAATGAATAAATATTTTGAAATCAATGTGGTTAGGGCATCAAGGGATGAGAAGCATATATTGAATTACATATATATGGGGACAGCAAAATCCTTTGTGTGCTTAGGGCATCTGTGGTTCTCAATCCGGCCCTGCCTTTTGGAAATGCAATTCCGATCTGTATAATCAAATTACACTTTTTTTTTCAAATTGGGAAGAACCTGTTGATACGCTACCAGGAATGAAACAAAAACATGTTATTTCATTCCCTGTACGCCAAATGCCGAGATTGAAGTAATGTTTTCATTCCTACCGGGAATCAATCTGGGATTTTATTTCATTCCAGGTATTTACAGCTGTCAATATTGTCACCACTGATATTAACATTAAACCCTATCGGTGTACTTTAAGTTCCAATCTTACCTGTGTCCTAAGTTCCATCTTCCACAGTGGGCTGCTGAGTCCCATTTAATGTACCCGGTATAGATTCGAACCCTTTGTCGACCTGTCGACTGCTGTAGAGTTCGCCTGGTGGTTTTTATGAGATTTATATCATACACCAGCAAGGCAAAGTCGTCATATAAGTGAAATGTTCGTGAGTACGACGTTAAACACTATTCAAATAAGTTTTAAAATCCACCCTGAAACAGAAAAAGGCCTGTTTGACGAAATGCTATCTGCTAAACAATTCGCTTTTCCCGTCTGAAGGAATAAATAAGGATAAATTGTTACTTGTGTATTTTCCAATGTTTTCACACAGAAGACACGCAGAGCTCTACTTCCGGGCCGCCAGAAATGATTATTTGGATTGTCTGCCTTGAGCGGAACAGGAAGTTAAGTAGGTTCATTCTGTAGAAGTTTTACAATGATAGATGATCGGCTTGCGGGTAGTCTTTGAGGGGATTTTAATGACTGCAGCATCCAATAGCTCGTGGCTCTAATATGGATAGTATTAAGCCATTTAGAGGGCGGCTAATGGATTTTAAGATCGTTAACCGCCAATTCTTTGTCTTAGGACAACCCCTTGTTGAGTGAATATATCGTGAGAATATGCCATATCTTATCAAAGGAGTTTGATAATATCAAAGTGATGGATACAAACAAAAACGAAACGCTTGCCTTTTTATCGTTCTTCATACAGAGCCCAGGGCCTTTGTGCTTTCAGGGTGTCGTAAATAAATAATTAGGTTGTCATAAGAAATACACAGCCACAATTCTTTTTTTACATTTGACCGAATATTTTGAAATTGTGGGAACATATAAATAAGCCGAAAGTATTTGCTTTATCATCTAGATGTACATTTCTATTTTACTTAGTCAAAAACGTAACGCAGTTATTCCATGCAGTTCTGTGTGGATTAATGACATGCTGAAAGAGGGTCGGTTGTCAAATGGTCATTGATAGCCCCTTTTTTATATATATTTCTTTATCGTATTGATGTTTAGCGACGTACTTAATGATATTTCATTCAAATGCCGTATTTGCGTTACAAAGCTGGAAGAAACCTTGTCAAAACCACGCAGTGATCTTTGCAGCCACCATAAATCTCCGTTATATTCCCACAGGTCAATTCGGAATCACAGCGAGTACAGTGATGGTGCACAAAAACCCATCACTCAACCACGAGTAGCGCCTTTTAAAGCGTAATTGTCAAAGATCGCTGTTCGTGTAATGTTTTATTTTGTCTACAAGCCACAGGCCTAATAATGAATACTTCTAGCAAGAATACGGCCAGAAAAACTGCCCTGCAAAGGTCAACTACTATGGGCAATGTCATTTATGTTATCAATCAGTGGATAGCATTTAACTATTTGGCCAAAAGGGAGGTTTTGTTTTCTCGTTAAAAATCATTCAGCTCTGATTTTATGACAGACTGTCATTTTACCTTTTTAAGATTATTTCATTGATATAAAGTTTTGTTTTGCTGGTGTTGGATGGAAAAAAGGAACAAACCTCGTAAAAAAACACCTCGCCCTATCGGCAGCCTCCTGACATTTTCCTTTAATTAAATACCCGAGATTGGATTTTAACGTATAACGGGTACAGCGAAGGGGACTCAGCAGTCCAATGCTCAATCAACTGATGTACGGCACCGCCCTAGCACAATGTAAAGCATCAGAGACAACTGTGAGAATGAAAGGTACACATCCTGCGTTATTTACTTATATAGACATTGGTGAAGAACATTATATACTTGAGGCTTTAACAAGGTCTTTGCAAATACCCTTATACATAGGTTGACGCCCAGAGTTGCGACGACAACTGTGAGTTCAAAACAAAGCCTTTGGAAAAAAACCTCCTGCATTGCCGGGATTATTTGTAAAAACGGGAACAAACGTCGCTAAAATCACCTTCTCATCACTGCATTGACTGGACACTTCCCTTATATGTGATGCGCATTCTGCCGTTTCAGAAGAGAAAGGAGCAAGTCTGATACCTTTGAAACACGAAGGATACACCTTGTCCTTCTCGTTGATATATTTACTCAAAGTCATACAAAAATTAATTAGTAAAAGTATGTCAGCTGACCAACAAGGCGCCTGTCTTTCGAAGCGAAGGTAGCTTACATTTGACCTAATTGTTATGGGCATACCTTACATGCTGGGCGTCATCGTAAGACTGGCCCATATCTATTATGATAATGTCTTGAGCAAGATCGGAGTTCAAGTTCATGGGGTCATGTTATTGCAGCCATTTTTAGAATAAGTGTATTACAATTTACGTAGTGCACGTATGGGTATTGTCGAAACTGCGAGGCGATATGCATGTTTGTTTTACACTGTACTCAAGGTTATTTCACCTATATGACGGCGTGCCATTCAAATCGATGAAGGGAACCACCGTAAACGGTGCTGGCAACATGTAAGACAGTACAAAACATTTACATTACATTAACAAAACTGGACACCACAACAAATCAGCATCCTATCCCCCTCAGCTCAGAAAGCATCAGGGTACAGGAGGCTCCAACCCAACCACTCGCGCGAGGGGATTCGCATCAAATGTAATGACTTGTTATGGCGTCAAATTTTCTCGACTTACTTGATATAATTAATAACTGCTCCTTGGTAAAACTACAAATTGTGGAAAGTCAAGTCGGAGTCTAAAAACCAACATACGTTTTTTTTTATAAACAAACCCCTCGATGTCTGGTCATAATGGCCATGGGTTTGTTGTAGTTGTTCAGGTACCAAGTCTTAAACGCCAATCTTTAGGCCTGAAGTAACCTAACTGTGATATGTTGATTTTGAATTACAGGTTCCATTGTTCGTTTACTAGTACTAACGACGAATTGCAGGCAGCAAATATAACTACTTAATTACTCCGTGGAAACCCAAGGCTCCATCTGGTGTCGGGTGTCCAATCCGTCCTTTCGATTAGTAAAACATGCTGCAAAATGGTACCTGATATGATCACAACGAGTGTGTTTGCTAATGTGACTGGAACACAAAAGAGTTGTGTTTAAATCAATTCGTTGGAAAACGTGGAACAGAGACGGTTAAGAGAAGCCACTAGGAATTGTCAGTTGTTAGCTCTTGCTTGAAGTGGTGCTCCCAGGGGCGACTGTGTAAGGTTAAAGAGAATGTTGTTGGAAATTAAACCTCAAGTTCTATTAAACAGTTTGTAGTGGTTACACAATCCCGTCGTGGCGCGTCAACATGGGTGATTTAAATTACTTGTGAACGCAGACGAGTGCAAATGATAATAAAGTTAACGAAGTGGAACCAGTGTTAATAATTTTGTAACACTCGTTCATAATGTGCTGTTAAAATAATAATTGGTAACTTCCGAATGTATTTGAATTGTGGACAACGCAATGCATAGTGACAGACGTGTTTATTTACAGCATGGAAAGATACATTAGCTTTGACACAGGTTCAAGAAACTTACACAAACCATTACATTTCAGCTTTGTTCGCACCCTTTATTAAATAAATACAACAACATGTGTTTAATGTAAATACAAAGATAAAAAGCCTAAACTAAGTGTGACAGGTTGTGATTCTGCTGATGAGGAAATAATTACAAGGAAATAATATTGTTGAAATTGTCTACACCTTGTATAATGGAATAGTTATAAATAAGTCTTCAAACTATAAAAAAAAAATAGTATTTGGTTAGTTCGATTTCAAAATTGCTTTAAATTAAGACATAATAATTTTCCAAATAAACTTCTAAAATTAAAATATATTTTATATAAATATGAATGTATACAATTTTCAGTTTTAAAAGGACTGATCTTTAGTTTGACAGTTCCGTGCTATTCCTATGGCGGTGGGTTGGTGGGAACTTCCGAGGCATGGTGCTTACAGACCTTTAAGCGTGGGATCAGGAAACCAATTTGTTGTTTTTCGTCCTGTAATTGTGAAGGGCGGTCTTCTGTATTATCAGCGTCTTTTAGGGACATTTCCTTCATCCCTTGGGCATGCCGACATATCAGTTAAATATTTTTAAGTTCGGAGTAAAATCCCCATCAAACAAGCAAACATATAAACCTATCTTCATGCGATCCATTTATCTATTTTCATATCATACAAATCGTTTTAGCCAATTGGGTTAACTGAATGTTAAAAAGTTGGTTATATGTTCACCACTTACCAATGATCTGTATCTCATTAAAATACAATGACATGCCACACAAATTAACCTCGCTTCTATTCAATATGGTTCAATGACATAGGGGGTAGCTCGTGTATTAGTGATCGGATTACCGGATTATCTGATTACCGACAAGTCGTAGTACTTTTCATCAGGCTGTTCATTTTAGGTTAGGTAACCATTTTACGAGGCTCTTGTTTGCAGACCGTTAACGATGGCAAAACTGAGCTGAAATATTTAGTCAAAAAGCGTCTGTCCTTCTTCGGGGTCAACCTACTTTTGTACTATATAGGAACCTGTACGAAACACGTGGCGGCATGAAGTTCACGGTCTACTCTTCACAAATTACACACTTTCAAATTTAACAATCCTTTGTTCCCGAAAATGATAAATTCACTTTGTTATTTCTTCATATTCACACTCTTCTGTTTCTGTTTCATCTCTTCTTCTGGTAATCTGAATAATAACAAATAATAATAATAAAATAAATATGAATTTAAGTGTGTTTGTTTTTTGTAAATATACCTTTTTAAACTCCAAAAGAGAAAACCACATATATTTTGTTAGAGCTTACTTACTTTTAACATATAGTTTCCCGAGTGGTAACATTGGTATATGGGGAGAATGTGCCCGTACCTAGCTTTAAAATCGGGCAAGATAAAGTTTCACGCGGAATATTTTTGGGATGTTTAAGATATCAATAGCAACGTGTGGCAAAATCTTCTTACTGTTATTCATGGTTGATAGGGTGGATGTCTCCTGTGCCCCGGGGCTCTTAGAGCTAAGGGGTATCCGGAAGACGATTTATCGCGATATTTTGCTTTTGTCCTGTAAATGTACTGTTGTGCCTTCTGTGTTTGCCAGTGTCGTTTAGGGAGGTTTCCTTCGTCCATTGTGGGTGGCGCGCGGTATTTTGACTGAATGAGTGCAACAACCGTAAGCACGACTTAATTCCCAACCAAACAAACAAATCTAACTGCCAGTCAATGGGATTTCAACCAAAAGGCAAGGACATACATGTGTCTCACATATATGAAAGGCCGAACCGACAAACATTCCAAATTGACTGAGCACTTTTAAGAGCGGACGACTTAGAGTAAGGATTTGCAGCTGATGGGCGACACATTACTTTTAACGCTGCACGGTCTTCATTAAAACAGCGTATTTATTTCTGCTTTGATTGATTGGGGTTTTATGCCGTACTTAGACTATTTCACTCATATGACGGCGTTCCAGCCCAATTGGTGAAGGAAACCACCACCAACAACACAGACAACAGGCAAAGACTCATGCAGGAAGCACTGGGCTCAAAAACAGTACGCCAAAACAACTCGGCTTACCGAGTTGTGCACTTTATAGCTCCCACAAAGCTTATCCAGTGGATTCAATTATTATTCCTTGTAACCTATGTTCTTGGTAACATGTCTTTCTAGAGGTGCTGACGCCGGGACATCTTGCAAATAGGACTTAATTAACATGATTGAAAAGTGCCCACTTCCGGTGACATCCTGCCATCTTAGAACGTTATGTCAAATGATCATTTGAGATGCTCAGCTGCAACTACTACAGTAACCGAGAAAACTGCAGCATTTATTGATGTGTAAAACTGTATGCAAAGCAAACTGCCACAAGGTACCTTGTCTCTCAAAACCTCTCGAGGTTTAGACGAGGCTTGCGCTCCCCGTAAATGTCTCAGTCGAATTGATTTCCAATATTGATACTGACACAGGTACAATAAAGTGGAATACACGTAAGTGAAATGCACGTGAAAGAATAAACAAACCAAATCAACGTATGTTCTGTATATCAAAACATTGTGTTACCTGAACGTGTGCTTACTTTGCCACCAATTGTTCCCGGTAAAGACGAGTTAATCTCCTTGATTTCATGAACAAAACTACTGCTATTACAGTTGTTATCAAGCTGGTAACAGCGAGCAAAACAGAAGCCCCTAAATATCCAGCACACGGACATTCGGGTGGGTAATAAGTATCACCTGCAAAAAGAATAAAAATACGTTGATGACTTTTTAGATTTCTGTACATCATAACATC
>JAVFBZ010172187.1:0-12082 GCA_032466195.1 Katharina tunicata | reverse complement strand
TTTTACACAAAGAAACAACTGCAGTGATGATAATAATGTCCATGTAGCCTTGAAGGCATTTATGCATGACGATACAACAGTTAATAACGCTTGTGTTGGGGCACTACACCACTTGGACACCTGACCAAGGCCTTTCAGTCAAAAATATTGCATTTGTATTAAATGTTACATGAACACACAAACTCAAATTTTTGATGACCTCATATGCCTTTGTCTGTTTTTTGTATATGATAAGACTGCTGTGTTACGCAATTTTCTATTGTTTAAAACGATTACCAGCTACTTTATATAAATAATTTTGAATATAGATTAAATAAATATGAGAATCGCTGCTGACTATGTATTTTTATGTTAAAGGTTGTGAACCGATGGAAGTAATGCTCAGAAGCAGGATTTACAGAATGTTCCAGGTGACATGATACTTCTCCTCTTTTGGTCAACGTCACTACACAGCTTAACGCCATGAGGCCGGGAGTTCAGGCCACTGTTTTAAGAAACCGAGTTAAGAGAGTCCGGAGGCGGAACCCGGACGAACCCCACCGCTTCTCATTACGCCGTCTTCTCCTAATAGTAGTTATAGGAACCGTGATCTTTATTCTTGGTATTGCCTTAACAGTACTCGGCTATGAAAAAGGACCGACTGTACCCAATCTCGCGAAGGATGAGCAGATGTAAGTTAATGTTTATACAAAAAACAATATTTTAAGTTTCAATATATGGCCTAAATTTGTAATACATATATTATTCAGTTTGTAAAAGACCCTTATATCCCACGGATTGCCTCTTAATAAACAAAGGTACATACATCTAAACACGAAAAATAAATATAAACTGTATACATAAAGAACTTTATTAAGAAATGTATGAATTTGGAAGGCCGTATTTATCGTTTTCGCGGTCCTAAAGTATTTACTGCACTTTAAAATGTTGAAGGGGGAGGGGGGACAATGAACATGTTATTAAAGAGAGTCAATATTTGATTCAGGTTTTACAAAACATTCGGGCCGATAGGCTGCGTGGTGGGGACAGGCTTACTCATAGGAGCAGCTATTTACTATTATTGTTTTGGTACGGGCGATGGATATGGACCCAGACCACCGGTAAGTCAAATTTAATTTATATATACAATATACCCTAATTTTATTTGGCGCTTTAAACACACTATTAGTTATGCTCCAGGCAGCTCAAATGTGCGTAAATTGCATTATTCGGAACAATTGCAATCCATTTACTTCATGGACTTCATTTAAACCTTGGCAAAATTCTTTTCAACTTTATTTAGCACCACACTGTCACCTTAAACTCATAGAACTATATTATTATGTTCGCTGGTGTCGGAATTCGTTTATTTCAATAAAGGTCAAATCGTACAAAGACTTTAAGAATGAAAGCATAAAACCGACATTTCGAACAAATCGGAACAAACGCCCACCATGACTGGTTATATGGTTGACGTGTAGTTCTATGTGCATCGTTATTATTATTAATTGTTGATGAAACTATAAATATGAGTCTGATAGACATAAAACATATAAGTGTTTATCTGGCAAATATATATTGTATGATGAAGTCATGCCCCTTTGTGTTTTTCTCGTCAGCAATCTCCCTCAGCGACAAGTTACCATCCTATATCGAGTATCAGAAGCACAGCCAGTAACTCCCACCATCACCGTCACCATGGCAGCCATCGCAGTCCCCACCATGACAACCATGATGGGGCGGTGTCACTAAACAATAAGTATCTGTCTGAGCACGACCATCACCAGCTGATGATGGCGGCTGGCTGTGCACCCCTGGCGGCATCTGAGACAGCTTCTATCAGAGATACACCGTAAATTATACTCATTAAGTCTTAACCCTGCGATATTTCTAGAATTCCAAACATTATGTAAATATACTAGACACTGAAAGAAAAAACTGAGAGAAAGTTGTTTAATACAATATGTTTATTGGATGCCCTTTATTCTCCAAATCGGAGAAATTTAAAAATTGTCAAAATGTGAAAAGCAGTTAACAAAAATACATTAGTACAATCTCCACTGTCGTCTAAATTTGAAAATACCTACTGTTCACAAAAAACGTAAAACGAAAAAAGTATTATTTTATTTGCTGTTTGGGCGCTAATTCTATATTTCAATTATACGAGGGTCAAACACAACCCAGTAAGGTCACATGCAATTATCCTCGCCCATCTTGTCACTGGCAACGTATTGGCCAAGAAATCATGAGTAGAAATTATTATTTATGTTTGAAAAAGGCATTGTATATAAATGAATGCACTAGATTCCAAAGATACAGTTCTGTCTGCTATTCCGGACGTTATTCTGTGAAATTCCGCCACACTAACTTAAATTTGCATTATGTGTTGTAGAACTGCGGTTTCGTCAGAAATATCCATAGCTCTTGATGGCTATCATTATAAACATCCTACAACGTCAACCCACCATTCCAACCATGAGGGTAGAGATAGCCAGCATGGACATGGGTCAACCCACCATTCCAACCATGAGGGTAGAGATAGCCAACATGGACATGGGTCAACCCACCATTCCAACCATGAGGATAGAGATAGCCAACATGGACATGGTTCAACGTCAATACACAATTCCAACCAAGAGTGTAAAGATCATCACCAGGGAGCCATGTCAGTCCACTTCTCCAACCACGAGCATAATGATCACCAGCATGAACATGGGGCCTCGTCCTAGCGAGATTTTGGCGGGGATACAGGATATAAACAGAACTCTACAAGCCATTGACCAAATGCAATGGATTATATGTACGAACCAATATTTGCCGTTAGCGAATATGCAGCCTGTCAGGGTAATATGTCCAGGAGAGAAATAAGACTGGTCGTGGCCAGAGTGAATCTGATGAACGAAACATAATGCTGTCAGCTTTCCGAGTGCTCGCCTTCGATATGGATGCTATCGGCATTCAAACAATGTTCTGGGGATAAATATTCTTATGGAAACATTCCATCTTATATGAGAGTCGAAACCTAGTTATAGTTGAAATAACGGAAACAGATTCTGCCTGTGGCTAAAGGAACGTAACTATATGCTTATTGCGTTTTGCAGTGTGGTTTAACACACAATTTATTGGACATATACTTATATGTGATTTATCAAGCGGAGACTCTTTTTAAGTTTCACGACCTACAGACAACTTGTGTGTGTTATTTCTATTTCTGCCTTATTAACCACAATTCTATTCACCAATGTGTGTTTCTGTTGGACAGCTTTATACACCTCTGCTATGTCATTGTCTAACTGTCATGGAGGCATAACGACCTAACATGGAAGAGTTGAGAAACTCACATAAAAAGACACATCTATGAATGTGCTGGATCGCGAGCTCTGATATAACTGACACAGCTGAGATTGGAATTGTGTGTTTGTGTTCAAACCCCTGATCTATGAAGAAGTTTATCATTTTCCTTTGAATATTTGAAACCAGCAACTATCTCTGACCCTGCTCAATGTCTGTCTAAAAAACCTTGGTGTCTTTCTCAGGGGATATGCTCACCGATTTATAAGTTTTTAATTGAGTTAGAAAGAAATTATCTTTACCAGCGGAACAACTATTTGACTGTTTTAGTCATTCGTCTCCAGAAAAGTTGTTACTGGCAGGCAGCTGCCTTTCTGGTCTATTCATATATCTAGCTAGGTTAACAACAAACACCCAAAGCATTTATATTTTCAGGTGTAAAATGATCGGGAAGTATGACACCCAAAAGAAATCCATCAGCCAATCTGTTTACTGGAAACTATGAGAATCGTATGGCAAATGACGCGGTACATTACCGCTTGTTTAGAGAAGTGTAGTGTAGCACGTCTCAAACAATTGGATTATGTGTTGACCCCAAGCCCATCATGAACCCCACGCCAAACAATCACAGTTCGTTAACTTTGTCTTTAACTGGACTACAGGCCCATCATTTAGATTATGTGAGTCCTTCAGATGTTTTCGTTTACCATTATTCCACATTATTATTTTTAAACCTTGACGCACTTAGAATATAAAGCTTTCATCTGAATTGAACTAAAACTTTCCCATTATTGTCTTCATACTTGAACGTAAATGAGACAATCGTTCATGAAATCATCAGATGTGCAGTTATAGAACATTCGAAATTTGTAATAAACGTTATATTTCTTCCAAAACACCATAAGCTCATTGTAAGAGGAAGAGCTTTTGACTACACATAAATAACTATAATACAGATAAGCAAATATCTCAATCGTATGAATCTAATGTTTGTCTCAATCAAGATTTCCATTGGTTTAGAAAAAAGTTTTCTCTCTTAATGACCGTCATCAGGCATGCTATATGGACTTCCAGCTTCCCACACAGCACCGTTTAACACCTCTGTCAGCTTATCATACGACATAACAACATACAGTCTTGTGAAACTTCCGCACAATTTTTAATCATCAAGTAACGGAATTGATCTGCCCCCATCTGTGAAGGGACATGTTAGGCATTGCCTTGTTTGTTGTTAAAAACATCTTCAAAATACACGCTCAGCTGTAACTTAACAAGTAACAGCAATTAATGTAACATTTTGAAAAAAATTCCTGTTAATTATGCGATAAAACAAACATGTATATAGTTCCTGACATGTGACAATTTTTCTTGGTACATGTACCTGTACATACTTTTTCAGACAGCTGCATGATTACAGAGTTTATCATTTTATTTGATAATTTCTGACAGAAATTCGATCTATTTTGAACCAATACTATTTGTGCATCACTTGTTTGACAGCACCAGCATGTTTGATGAAATAACAAAGCCATGATTTGATCGGCCTTAAGGTAGGAACACTGCATAGAGTTCAGTGGTGAGTCTGTTTATATATCACTATAAGATATGAGCAACCTTATCTTCACCTGCACTTACCTTAAAAACAAAACAATATATACTGCTCAACATTTGATAGGCATATTGAATATTTTGTATGACGCAGCTGTCGCGTAACGTTCAACAGACACAAAGGCCATCTTTGTGTATCGTTAACGATTACATCATGCTATAACAGACATTTATAGTGAAAGAAAATGCGATTACATGTACGTTAGAAAACGGCCGTTTGGTGATCAAATCATCCAGTCACGTTCAACACCAGGATCCGGCGTTGATCAATTCCAGCGGAAACTGCACGACCCACCATGTCCCATACATACTCAATTGTCTCTCGCTCCGGGTAATCTTCCACTACCTTATAGCCTCATGTGGACGATCATTGTCATCAATCAGAATAAACTGTGGGCCAATTGTCCCAGTAAATGGTCTCTGCAGCTCTTTACCGGGATGAGATTCTCCATCCCATTGTGAGACCAATTGTCATAAAGAGGTGTTCTTTCAGCCATGGATATCCCACCTCAGACCATCACTGAGCTCCCACCAAATGTGTCATGCTCAGCGACATTGGTCTGGAATGCTTCTCCAACACCTCCCCATGTATTTGATCTCTGGTCGGCATGGTCCAAACAAAAACGGTGAAGAGTATTGGCATCCAGTCCAATTGACACGATCTGTGACCCACTGCAAACGCTCTTGTACGTGATGTCCCGTCAATTCCACCCTCAGAACTGGTCTACATGTACGTGACCACAACCTTGCCTCGTGAAGACGACGCACAGTTTGTGTAGAAACATGCACACCAGAAGCATTATGCAGGTCATTTCGCATCTGCATTGCAGTTTGTATCGGATTACGTCTTGCCCGAAGGACCAAACACCAATTATCAACGGCTGCAGTTGACCTTTCCCAACCCTCTCTATGCTAAAGGGCGAGACTTCCAGTATGTTGACAGTGGTTCCACATGCGGGATATCAGTCACGCTCTGTGAAAAATCTCAAATGTGTGCCACCTGTTCCTGCGTAGCAGCTTCTTCCCGCATTCCCGTCCCCCATGCAATGCATTAATGTTAAATGCTATATTTATATATTATCACAAACTTTACACCTCTTTATGCTATTCAACAGGGACAGGTATCAATTTAGTATTTACCTGAAGCTCGCTGAGGTGCTGGCAGACCGATATCAAATCTGAAATAACCTGATGAACGGCGCGAAATCACAATCAAATAACATACCTGGCGACCAGAGTTGAATCCCGATGGAGGCTAGCAAACTTTTCTTTCTCTACATTTATAAATTATATATATACATGCGAACTGGTAAAATACATTTATGCAAGTCCATTTGGCACAGTCGTGTTCTCTTTAAAAATCAACGGTTTACTTAAACAATGCACAACATTCTTAAATGTACCTTACCTTTGTGTATAGATTAGAGACGACCAACAAGTCGGTGTGAAAATACTTTATTTGCCAAATCCGTGTAGTATTTCGTTTCATACACAACATGTTGTTTTCCAGCACTTTTTGTTTTCAAGTTACTGTGTTATATTGTACATTTATCATGTTGGCTTTTTGTAAATTAACAGTATAATAATAAATGCACGTCTCATTGTAATATGTCATCAGCTAACATAAAATATCTCATCTTCACTATAATGCGTCTCTGTTCTTACTTATGGGTCCTACGCGTCTCTTAGAACCACTCATTACTGGTCGCTATGGTATTTACGTTGAACGTAGCCTAAGATCTA
Organism: Katharina tunicata; assembly: GCA_032466195.1. Classification (NCBI taxonomy): domain Eukaryota; kingdom Metazoa; phylum Mollusca; class Polyplacophora; order Chitonida; family Mopaliidae; genus Katharina; species Katharina tunicata. Next base: position 5,461 of record JAVFBZ010172187.1, on the reverse strand, counting down.
GTCAAATAATAGACCTTAACCCAATGCGTTCTGAGAAAACAAAGGATGTGGACATACAATAAAACGAAGAGTGTATTTTTTTACGGCTTTGGTTGTGGATCCGCAAGTACATAACCCGGTCCCAGTACTTCGAAACCAAGGTTTTACGATCGTAAGGCTAACATTAACCGATATAACACAGGCTTAAAACATGCCCACAGTCAGAAGTCTGAGCGGGAAGCTGTGTCGAGGATTATGTGTATTGATTCCCGCATTCCTGTCTCATTAGCCAGCATCATCATTATGTGCCGTCTCATTGAGAAAGGAGTCAGGGGAGTCGTACAGTGGGTATAAGGCCCAGAGCTCATATCTGTCTGATATATCTCACTACCTGGGGCATATCGATTACACATACCGGTACACAGAAAAGAACTGTGGTCAAAACATCCGTAAATTTCTTCATGCCCTCGGCACAATACGCCGTTTATAAACAAATAAATGGTAGGACATTTCGGGAATCGAAACATAATCCACACAAAACAGGTTTTAAATTTTAAAGATTTCTTTTAAATTTAATGTTTAAAACAAAATAGTCTTATTCTAAATAAAAATGTTATGTTTTCTCATAAAAAAAAAACACCCAAAACTGAAGAAAAACTCAGCCACTCGCTATCAGTAGAACCAAAAACTGAAGCACTAAAATGGATGTGAACACGGACATAATTATCACGTAGGCCTGCAAAAATTATTTTGTAACATTTGCCTAGGCCCAAACCCTATACAAGAATATGGTGCCATAGATCGCAGACACTCGTATCAATTTATTTTATACACATATTTACAACGTAGACGTTTACTGAAGATAGCCCACTGGTATATATTTCGGAATTAATTGATACAAGGGATTGAGACATGGTGAAGAGTTATTGATTTTGCCAGGAAATATAGGTCAGAAATGCAGTTTAACTGGCGCTAAGAAATGGCGCTGATATTGGTAACATAATAAGACCGAATGGATTTTCAAGATTCCGGGACAGAAACGTTAGCACACAATAAGCTTGCTATGATAACGCTTGATAACTGTGATTATTTAGTAAAAAAATCGTATTTTATAAAATGCAAGAATAAAATTGTAAGTTAAATTTACTAACAAACAAAAAACTACAACATTAATAATAAGTACTTACAACTTATGGAATGTATCCCAATTCATAAAACTATTTATTTATAAATCCATATACATGTATATCACAGATGTTTGTATAAACGTAACAAACTCAACCCTTGTCAGTATACAGTTTGATATTATAAACAAATTACTGATCGTCAGAATCTGGATGGGTACATATTTTGTGATACACAATGTGAAAAAAATATATTTTAAACAATCTCAAAATTTTGATAACACATTGAAGAAAAATCAAATATCTTTTTGTTTTGGACTACAATGTATATACCTTTACATCTCTTCTCTTAATTTGGGTGCCTGTAAACGTCATTCAAATCTTACTGCTAACATAGTATCTAGCTTTCTAGCACACACATCATTTAATGTAAACAGGAACAAAGATATCTTCTGAATATAGTTGTAACTGTATACATTGGAACTCTGGTAAAGTCTTAAGCTAACTGCTGGTAACACAGTTTATTCTTAGTCCCCAGTACTGGCGCATAGACCAAATTCAATACCATGCGACATAATACCAACATGGTACCCACTTTTACCAAGTTTGATAAGAATGTGATTATCGATTTTCAGGTTAACAACCAGAAACCAAACAGCAAGAAACTAAATTTTCATCCATGGCATGCGCCACCTGTAGGCAGACATATGATAAGGTATATCTAACACAGCATCTTGCTACATGGAATATTTGTACCAAGTTAGATTAGAATCTGACGGGATGTTTGCAAGTTAACTGCTGTAAACAAAGGTCATATTTACCCACAAACCATAAATACTTTAGTTTAAGTTGGGTCTTCATGTAAACTTGATACATGGCATGTGTAATGAGAGGACACTAGATGTACCTGTAATGCAATATTGAGGCACTGAGTGTATACATTATGTTGGCAAAGAGTATATGTAAATGGTTTAATATACAAAAGTTGTATCATCAATGTCTCCAGCCAACAGCATGCCCATCCACCATCTGAGGTTCAACAAACCCTCGGAATGAACTTCCATCTGCTGTCCACCGCAAACCATAACCTGTGAAAGATATTTGAACTTCTGGTTAAAACTTTATGTTTTTGCAGTCTTATAAGGAAGTGATTGAAACAAAAAATGTATTTTCCCTATGGCAATGTTGTGCCCTGACTATTGCACTAAGATCCTTGCTATAACAGTTCACAAAGTTGCCACATGAGAAAAGTTTTTGTTTGTTTTTCCTTCATCACTTACATATACAGCTGCAAAAGGAATGGAATGCACCGTAGACCATTACTTCGCCACTGTTCAGTGCATTGAACAGAGTAAATGCACACAAACTGGTTGTTGTTTGTTTGATATTATGTCATACGTAAGGTTATTTCACTCAAGGCGTGCCAACCCAATGGGAGAAGGGAACCACCCTCTACAACAGGCAAAGACTCCACAGGACAATTATTAAGGACAGGACTCAAAACTGGACACCACAACAAATCAGGATCATTGTCCCCCCCATAGCCCTGAGAGGACCTGGGCACAGAAAGTTCCAGTCTCCGTTAAATGATCCCTCTTTTATAACCATAGGCTGCGAACAACAATTATAATATTTGGTTCAACAAACACTAACAATGAACTTGTATGTAAGGAGATTATCACAGGCAATGGCCAAAATAGAAACATGTTCAACGACACAGAAAAAAATGTGTGAACACTATGACTTATCCTTTTAGCTTACCTTCTGGCTGCCTGACTTCCAATATCTTCAGATCACCCTGGGAGAAAAATAAACAGGATTACTTTGTATATACCCAATATTGGAACTATCGGAACAACGATTGCCATATAAAAATTAAACTTTTTAATATTTTTGTATTTAAGTGTTTTACATCATTTAACTCGCGAAAACACTCCACAAACTCTGCAGCTACCAGAACATTCCTAATATCTACAAAAGGACCCTTTATTAATCAAAATATGATTTAATACTATTACTCAGCAAGGGAGAAATTGAGAGAAATTTTCAATTGTTGAAAAACTGAAGTCACCGTGACTCTAATTGAGAGGTTATTGTCATACTTATGGGACAGAAACCTGCAGTTAAATATTCTGGGAGGTACTCTTGCCCACTGGTTATTACCTCACTCAATGGGGAAAGAAAGTAAATGAAATATTCCTGGAAGCACTCTTATTGCCACAGTTAAAGGGAAAAATTAAAATATTCATGGTATCATGCTATATAGATTTGCTACAAGGGGAAAAGAAACTTTTGGAAATATCCTGAATACTACAAGTCTACATGCAGCCTAGTGGTCTCTATCATCTTAATGGGAAAAGAAAGAATGTCAAATATTCCTGAAACCACTTTTAATTCTGTGTAATTAGTTCCAGTATTTTCGTTTTTTTTGGGATAACACTCTTTGATACTGAACAGATTTTAGTTCAGAAAATTTTGCAGACTGAGACCCTTGCGGGAATCGAACCCACGACCCTCAGAGTCAGGCACCGAGTCGCCAACAGTAAATGCCGGCCACCTCAACCACTCATCCATCTGACCTAGATGCCGGCCACCTAAACCACTCCGTCTGACTCTGAGGGTCGTGGGTTCAATTTCCACAAGGGTCTCAGCCTGCAAAATTATCTAACTAAAATCTGTTCAGTATCAGGGAGTGGTATCCCCAAAAATACGAAAATACTGTTAACGGTCACTTTCTAAACAACACAAAAAATATTTCATAATTAGTTCCATATAATGGGAAACTTTGGGTAACTTTCCTGGCTCCACTCTAGCCCAGCTAATATCACACTCCATGGGGTACAAAGCAAAATGAACATTTACTGATGTTCCAACACTGGACACTAGATTACTTGAAAAATTGAAAAAAGTGAACATTTTTTTAATAATTTTTAGTAAATAAACATGCATCTGTTCTGTATAGACCTAATGCTCCAGCTGGGTGTGATCCTATAATTTTCCACAAAACATCCACGGAGAGAATCTATAGCAATCAGGGTGATTCCAGATGCCTGGGGATAATGTTTGACGTGAACCACAAACCTTAAGCTTTCTTTCCACCCTCTACTTAGGTATATTATGTTAGTGGAGTTCATCAATGTCTTAGGCAAGGACAAAACAGGTCAAAGCAGAGCAAAACAAATGAAAAACAAACAGCTGACTGAGCTTACAGGTAGTGTGTGAATGTTAATCCAACTGGCTTCATCAAGAATTCTATTCATCACCAATAATGCATGCTCATTTTTGGCCTTCTCATCTAAAAAAAATAAGTGGCAAGGATAAGCTGGAGGTACCAGATATGCATTACATACACTTGTTAAGTAGGCTAGACCATACTTAAGTTATTAATATAAGCATTTATCATATTCAATTGTTGTGTCTTTCAATTGTTTGTTTGTTTGATTGGTGTTTGACACCCCTCAGCGAAACCGGCAGAAGACAAGTATGCCCCGGAACAATGACAGGACTCAAAACAGGACGCTACAACAAAACAGCTTCCAGAGCAGCAGGGGACAGGAAGCTCTCCTCCAACCTCCAGTCTCTTTCCTTATCTATCACGAACAGCTTCCAGAGCAGCAGGGGACAGGAAGCTCTCCTCCAACCTCCAGTCTCTTTCGTTATCTATCACGTCATTTTTCATAAAACCGCTGCAATGCACTGAAGTACATGTACTCACAACAATAATTTTGAATCTAATTATAAAGATACACTTTGGAATTATATAATCCAGACACAAGTCTAGTATGTAATTTGGCCAGCTTTGATAATTATAAGGAGACCACTTACTTTCGGTGCTTTTTGTCCACCAGTTTTGATAATGATAAAGGGAGACTAATACTTCTAGTGCTATTTCCCCAATCAATTTAAATAATAAAAAAGGATTTTGTTTGATTGGGGTTTTACTCCGTACTCAAGGTTTCATGTATATGATGGCGTGCCATCCCAATCGGAGAAGGAAACCACCGTAAACTACGCTGGCAACATGCAAGACAGGACAAAACATTAAAATAACATTACCAAAACAGGACAACACAACAAATGGGCATCCTGTGTCCTTTAGCTCAGTGATAATAGTAAAGGAACACTTCCATGTACATGTACATAAAGTGACATAAAGGGACACTTACTTCCTGTTCCATTTCCCCCTTACTTTACTAGTTTAGATAATTATAAAGGTGTACATGTACACCGACTTCCTGTGCTTTTCTTCTCCAACAGTTTTGATAACAATTAAGGGATCACTTACATTCCCTTCTATTTCCCCCACCAATTTTGATAACAATTAAGGGATCACTTACTTTCCCTTCTATTTCCCCCAC
>JAVFBZ010172166.1:970-16302 GCA_032466195.1 Katharina tunicata | reverse complement strand
AAACTTCTGCATTGTTTAGTTTTTATTTTATGTCGTTGCAAACATGTGGTATCGTTTCTTTTGGACACTAGTTTAAATGTAAATGAGAATACTGAACTCCTAGAATTAAATCAATCGCCCCTGCCGTATGTGATAATTCCAAATCTGACAAATGATTAAATCCATTCTCTATCAAGAGGCGGCACACTTAATACAGTTTTGTCAATTTCATGAACCTCAATTTGGTGCATTTCTCCCCCTGACAATGAAGAAATAAAAAAGTTGAGTCTCCTGCTGTTAGGCTGGGCTACTTATGTAAACAAGGCTTCACTTAAAGATATATCTTTCATTAATGATGGTAGCACAGTTTCTTGATATTCAGTTAAAGAATCTATTCAAGAATCTACAGATTTAAAAACTGGCTGATTAAATGATGGCGAGAAAGACATAGGATTAACATCTAGTCCATTTGCAGAATCCACATTATTTGCTAAATTTACCGGTACTGGAACCGATTCAGACACACTATGATTGTGGGATACTTGGTTGTTCTGTTCTGACTGAATGCTCTCTGTTCCGGTATTACTGGCCGTGGCTGATACACTAGATCGCATAGTGTCTTCAAGGTTCTTTAAATAGTCCTCAACATTTTCCTGGATGTCATACATGTCATTCGCCAGTTCTGTCTCCAACTGGTCTGGCCTCCTATAATTGGCTGTTAAATTCACAGGCACTTGCATAATCGTTCTTTACTTGATTTAACACGAGCGTAATTCTTTTTCTATTTGTTTCGGCGCCTTCAATATATTGTTTTAGTCTATTATTTGCCCTTGTTATTTTCCCTCTTAAATATTTACGTTTATTTTTTCCGAACAATTCTTCAGCTGACCATACTAATCAAGGGAGGTCACTCCGAGCGACATGTTGACATTTTAAACTCAATCACGGTCAAAGGGAGATAATTTAACAACCTAAACTTTACCTACACGGATTGTAACAAATCTATAACAAAAAATTTCCCTCAAATAACCTACATATATCATTTTACATCACGAAACCTTTAGTTTTATGATAATGAATTTACTTACGAAGCCTTATTTATTGTGAAAAAGAGGTATACAGAACTGCAATGACGGCCGAGAAATAATATCCCATAATTTCAATTGCAACCATGTGCGATTACAACAGACTAACTTTTAGGTTTTATTTTAACATCAAAACATAAGTTTGCTGACTCAAAATTACTGTCAAAGGGTAAAGCATCACCCTGAACTATGTTTACATACCTGAAGGGTGAACCTCCGTGAAATAAACCTGGACAAATAAACAACACAACTGACAACGCAGCCGAACACAGCTAGAGGGTGGCCAGATCATATGTTCAGTCAAGAGCCGCGCGCAAATAGCCGTTCGAACCTCAGCGCAAGGACAGATAATTCTTAACCAAATATAGAGCGCATATAACTTTTATAGGCAACATTTATTACAATAAATATATCAATTTGTTGAGGCAAACACCAAATTTTAGAACATATATAACATTTAGGCAAAGAAATTGATTTTTTTTTGTCCACTGGGGATTTTTTAAAATCTTTTATACGAGATGCAAACAGTAAAAGCGGAACAATTATGCCACGCTTAAGAACTTTTTGATGTTTGGTGTTGGGGCAAACCTGGGCATTGTGCCAAGCCTTAGAATCTAACAACTCGAGATTCTAACTTCCCTCCTCCCACGGTTCGATCCCCCCATGGACCTTTTAGGTATATAAGGGAAGTTTTCTGGTGGCTGCGAAGCTCGCGGGATGTTTTTTTTTAACGAAGTTTCTTCCTGGTTTTCTACCATACACCGGCAACGTAAATTAGTAAGTCGTCATATAGGTGAAATACACATGAGTACGACCGAATCAAGAACCCTTGCATTGTTGAAATTTACCTTAAAAGCTCTGCTGTGTTCGATGGCAGCAATGAACAAGCTTATACTGTATATACACAAAATTAAACTAATTAATAATTATGTTTCACTACATATATTGGTCTACGGACCGTGGAATCCAAAAGTATATAAATATAGTTTTTATTTCGGGGTCCGAGATAATAATAATATGATAGTAACCCAAGATAATTGAATTGGGTCCCGAGATAATTAAAAACTGCTCGATAATCCTAGCCAACAGGGCGAGGGTCCTGGGGCCGCGTAGGCCCTGGAAGCTCTGAAAATGAGGAAGGCCGGAGAGACGAATCAGCTTATTTTCATAATGTAATTTGGTGTAGCATTGTAACAAGATGACTTGGATTTAAAAGTGCTATACCATAGAATTTAGGCCAAAAATCGACTAAAACGAATTAAACGGGGTTTTCCATATTTGTCTAGTTAATATGGCCCAAAGTATAAGCTTTCAGAAAATATCCACCTCGAGAATGTGCGATATACCGTAGCCTACTAACATAGTAATAAAGTTTATAAAATCTATAATGCTGGTATCCCAGTCAACAGGGAGAGGGTCATGGGGCCCCCTAGGACCCGGGAGCTCTGGAAATGAGGAAGACCAGAAAGACGATCTCAGCTTATTTTCATAATGAAATTCGGTCTAGCATTGTAACAATATGACTTGAATTTAAAAGTACTATACCGCAGAATTTCGGTCAAAAATCGACTGAAACGAATAAAACCGGGTTTTCTATATTTTTTCTTCTATGGCCCAAAGTATAAGCTTTCATTAAATATCAAACTCGAGAATGTGCGATATACCGTATTAAAATAATAATAAAGTTCGTAAAATCTATAATGCGTGTCGGTCGTAGGCATAACCACGTGTTTAGCGTCCACCGCATGCTTGATGGAATACTTTGTTCCTAGGGTTATAATGATGAGGTATTATGCAACCAACGTTTGCATTAAATAAAAAAAACAGAGCTATGTTATGTCCATATTTTAATTGCTTGTACAGCATATATGTGTCTTGCGTAACCGATTTGCGAAACCGATCGGTTTGTTAACATTTTAAACATACTTTATGGATTACAACTTCTGTAATTCATAAAGTATGTGTTATGTTTAATGTCTCAACTTCTAAATGCCCCTCAAACAAGTTATCATTTTAGCTTAACCGATCAATCGGTTCCATGAACAAAATAGCCGTAAACGATTGTTCGGTTAACCCGACGCGAATTTCGAGGCCTGACTTGAATATACACATTTATAATTGAAATATTTTTGTGTCGTTTAGAAACTGACAGCTAATAATATTTTCTTTTTAGGGATAACACTCTCTGACACTATTTACAGAATTTTTTAGGAACCTCCAAAAGGGGGGGGGGGGGGGATATGCATTTATAAATCATATTCCTAGGCTAAATATATAGCCTTGACCTATACGCATGTATAACCTCTATATAATAAACTAAGATAGATAAACGATTGATGATTTGTGGCATTGGAACACTTTGTTTGTGTGATTCTATCTATGTCAGTGGGCTGATTCAGGTCAGGCAGAGGTTATATTTAGCAGCAGTCTGTGAGGAGATTGGGTTGACTCGTAGCTTTATTGTCTGTATTAATGTTTTCTCACACGTATAAAAGCACTTCATTTAAATGTCTTTTATATCCCATAGTCTTTTACTTACAACTTGTATCTATAAAATCCATGTTTTTGCCGTTGTTTGTAGACAAGTCTTCTCGGATATTGCCACAAGGCAATTTGGCCAGAGTTGCTTTCAGAAATGTTCGAGACCATCGGATGATTGGTGCATGCACACAAGTCCTTTAACTGGGTCAACTAATATATGATTGCGGAGTGACGTTTGCTAGGGCAGCTGAGAGACGAAAAGCTGGCAGATCGACCATTGTTCCGCTGAGTTTGACAGCATGGCGACTTTTATTGTGGGGAGGTTCCACGGCTTCCGCTCAGGAACGGTAATATTAGCATACATTCATTGAACTTTGTCAATTTTTCTCTGATCATTTCCAATCATTTTCCGAGAGCTGGGATTCTCGTATCACGTGGCTATGGTGTGTTGGTTGTTTCCTAATGTTATCCGGCTGTATGGCCTGCATGGGTGTCTGTCTGTCCAGCTTGGCTGTAATTTGTTAACTGTAGCGGATTGACCAGTGGTCTGCTTTTCAAACCCCCTTGTCTGCTTGTAATTTACTATAATCGATCTGTGTTAGGCTTACAGTATTAATTGATTTGATTAGATTTGTTTGAGTTTGTGTTTTTGTTTTGTTTTTTCGGGGTTGGGGTGTCTTTGGACTTACGGAAGTCCTTGGTAAGGACTAGAGTGACCGTGTCGATTTAGCACAATATCCATTCTGTTGCCTGTTATGTTAAGTTATTTTCTATAAAATTGTTTTTATATTAAAATATTACTTACACGTAGATCATTCTCAAAACGTTGGCGAATAAAGGTGTTTTGACTTTAATGAAGTCGTAGGCCTACCCACCCAAAATAAATCAACGACAGGAACACAAAACACATGGTACACAAACACACTGTAGGCCTATCCTACACGTTGACACTGCCAGTACGAGGCGCAACAAATGGGCTTCGTGTGTCTGTATAAGCTCAGAGCTTTGACGCAAATGGACCTTCTCTCCCCCATCAGTCTAAGTTTAAGCAAAGAATATGATTATAAGCGAAGCCTAGATTTCAAATTTACATTCTGTTATGGGTATATGGTATCAAAATGAGCTTATCTACGATAAGCAAATGTAAAGATCCGTTCATACGACGCGATTAGTCCCTAATATTGGTGGAATTCGACTGAAAATCAACCAACCTTGACCAATAGAACATGCTCCATGCCTACATGAAATCGACCATGCAGATGTACATGTATAGTGTGTATGTGGCGTTTAAAACTAAGCTGATTCTAAACTCAGCCTATGTTGAATTCACTCGGAAATAAATAGCAATGCATGTGTTTTGTCGCAGGCATTTATCTAGGATTTAAGAGAGGGTGTCCAAATTGAGTCATTGTAAAAATAGGCCGGGGTCCAGGGGTCGCCAAGGCCCCTGAAGCCAAAGGGTCCTAGATTGCTGGAAATGCATTTTGAGCCATTTTAGACCAATAAATATTAGGAGGTTTACTTTCTTTTTATTAGAACTTTTTAAAGTCTTTATTACATTTTCCTGCTTATAAGACAATAAAATGTTAAAAATAAATAAATAAAAAACTTAGTCTTATTTATCTGATTGTTGCTTTGTTGAATAACAGCAAACCGCCTATATTGTATGGGCAGTATGTTATGAGCATCCAGCCATCATGAGCCATGATATTATTTCTCAACATAGTCTGTATGGGTTTTTCTGAAATATTGATAATGCCTGACGGCGAAAAACAAAGTTTTTGTCCGACAGATTACTCAAAAACTATCGTCTAAGCTTCTTAGACTGGTAGGCAATCTCAACACTAAAGTGACATTAATTTTCCAACAGAGAAAAATATTGCTGTAGTACACCATGATGATGGGGTCAAATATGTAAAATAGTCTTAAGCACACCGTAAAAAAAAACCGGCTGGTTGGAAGTCTTGCATATTGTACAAGACATGTGTTCGCCACACAGTCGTCTTTCATCCACGGAAACTGGGTAAGCTTACTATAGTTGGAAATTTCCCCTTGACATCGATCATACTGCTGCATAAAATAGCCGAGTCGGCTAAGCTTCATTGAATGTTGTTGTTGCAGTAAATCCAGACTTGTAGTGGTAGAACTGTTGTCTAACTCCTTTGGAGCACTGGGTTGTTTTACGGAAAAGTATTGTGTTATTTTCGATGACATTTTCGTTCAAGTTTTGCAAAAATGTATTTGCTGCCGAAGAAGAATTATCCGTGTGTGGATTAATTTCGTCAAGCGTATCTTTTAAAAGTAAACCTGTGCACTATGACTAATGCGCGGAGAATTCACTTTTCCCCGTCGAGTCTACTTGTGGTATTCTCGGTTGGTTTATATTTGTTTTAGTTATTTCGCGAAGTAAATCAACTTTTAAAACTTGATTTGCGCAAGTTCAGTTCTAGACTTTGTTTACATAATTTACTTATGAATATTCTTCACCCGTCTTATAATCCCGTCACTGAAAAACAATTCCTGCCCAAAAGACGGGAAGACGCATTGCTGGCTAAATGCCTGGTTTCGTGGTCACCAGTAATCAAAAAAAAAAAAGAAAAAAAAAGAAGCAAAAATAAATTGAAAAAGTGTTTGTTAGAGGAATAAAGAAAGTGTCAGCTATTTTTTTGACAACTTCCCTTGGAATTTCCACACTGATGACAAATTTTGCGCTGGCTACTTTTGTTATCGTAGCTTCCAAAGCACTGGTAGCTCGGCGCGAAATACTTACATATTATTGTGTTGGGCGGGGGATCCGAGTAATTAAAACAAAAATTGAATGAATTGAAAATAAAAAATCGACGAAGTAACTTAAGATCTGATATATCTTTAATAGCCAGTCGATGAATAAAAGTGTACTCTTGGTATTCGCCCACTTGGTCATTGTTTTTCCCGCCCAATCTGCTCTTTTGCAGCATAGTCAAACGCGATGAAATCAAGTTTATTTGCATGAGATGCACATTATTATATCCGCCTTGGATATCTGTTATTAATATTATAACTTTTACAACAAATGGAACGACTTTGTTTTTTTTGTGTGTGTGTTTGAAATTAAATGAATGAAGTTTCAAGTTGCGTCTGTTGTCAACTTGTCAGTTTTAAAAAAAAAAACTCGTTTAAGGTATTTTGCATTAATTAAATCCCGTTATAGAAACAGCCTTTGAGAAAAACTCCATTATTCAAATGAGGTTAATTTGATGCTGTACGATTCATTTACGACTTTCTAGGTATGGTCTGTAAAACGATCGAGTATACAGTATGAGTTTGTCTTAAGTTGCCCAGTTATGTTCTCATTGTAATGGCTATCCACACATTTTGTATAGTTAAAATCTTATCAAATAACATGCTGATTTATTAAAACTTGAGATCTTTATGGTTTGTTTCTGTTTCTTTACTTGTAGAATATTGTTCAAAGCATATTGAAGCGACTGGCCTCAACAAACTCTGGTGTCTACACAGAACAAATTGACAAAAATCTGGAGTTACGTAGTCCAGCCCCGATTACCAGCGAGCCAGCGAATCGGCCACTTGTTATCCTGTACGGGTGGATGATGGTTAAATCCAAAAATCTGAACAAATATGGCGACTTATATCTGAATAAAGGCTGCGATGTGCTGAGTATCAGAGTACAGCCAAGCCAAGTTCTACGGCCCATGGTGGCACAAAGACTTGCTCAGAAAGTTCTTAACTATATTGAGTTTGAACGTCACAAGAAACAGCCAGTCTTGGTACACGGGTTTTCAGTCGGTGGCTATCTGTACGGGGAACTTCTAGTCAAGGTTAACCAACAGCCACAGAAATACATCTCATTTCGAGAGAGACTCATGGGACAGGTGTTTGACAGCCCAGTTGATATACACGGTATCCCAGACGGCTTTTCTCGTGTTTTAACCACGAACCCTATTCTTCAGTCTGTAATCAGGAACAGCCTCAAAGCTTATATGGTCGTATTTCAAAACCAAATCACCATCCATTATGAAGCAGCGTCGGCAGCATTTCACGACAATGAACTCCGAGCTCCCTCTTTGCTACTGTATTCTAAAGCTGACCAAGTGGGTGTACCAGCGGCAATTGAAGCTGTACTTGATAAATGGACGTCGTTGGGAATCCGTGTTCACTGGAAGCGTTGGGAAGACAGCACCCATGTGGGTCATATGTTCCTTCATAGAGATGAATATATCCAGGCACTGATGAGTTTTCTTGAAGAGATCGGTTTGCTTGCCATTTGTCAACAGGAAGCTGCCTCCTTAAAGGATTCACACGAACTACAACAAAACAAATGAAAACCTATCTGAAACCAACCATGAATTTGTACATTATAAGTCAATTATAGAGCAATGAAAATGACAAATCCAGGGTAATGGGCACATATACAAAAGCCCAGGGTAGAGAATTCAAGTTCAAGCGCAGATTTAATGACACAAAGAAAAGTCAATGTTTATTACATTTACTCTAAAAGCTTTGGTCGCCTAATAATGAAAGATGAACGGTAGAAGTGTAATTCATCATTTTATTTCAATGCGTCGTTGCCTTGTATATACTATACTAGTAACTACCGATCCATTGGCTATAATAGTTTATTAACCGTATCAAACTGGATCTACGCTGTCTATAAATACAAGAAATATTAGAACGTATAATTCTAACGAAGCTAGCTGACTACAAGCGGCCGTATTTTATGTATGCTATTTGTACCAGTGACAGTTCGTAGTGATATTAAAAAGTGACACTAACCCGTAACCAGCTTTTGTGCACATACGGGCTGTCAGATTTCAGCCACTTTAATATCCTTAGTATAAGTCTTGATGGTTTTAAATATGAACTCAGTTATTTCCATTGTTACAGGAATGTATCGCCTGCATTTATATGCATCACCCATATTCTTATTACACTTTGATATTTGAACAATTGAGTCATTATTAGTTATTGACATTTTTCAAAGGGTGTACGGATTTTAATGACCGTATTGAAGCTCGTACACCCTGAGCCGCAGGCGAAGTGGTGTGCAAGCTTAAAGACGGTCATAGCAATCCGTACACCCTGCGAAAAACGTAAATGACGAATTTATTATCCGTCAAGCTTCCAAGTTTATTTTAAATTAAACTCGTGACAAATGTGTCCTCGCCAGTGTTTTCTCTCGGCCAGAGTTACCTCCCCTGACCGCTGACGCCACCATGACAGCGCTGTCAGATTCCAGGGACATCGAAAAAAGCCAATGACGTTGCACAAAACAAGTGTGTAAAAACCGATGTTTCCGATATTTAACCGTCATTTAAAGAAATTCTTTTTTAAACTATGTCATTGCCAGACTTCTTGTCGAATTTAACGGTCAATTTTATTAAATCAAGAAAACAAAATTTGAAGAGAAGGCCGCTATGTTTGTTTTTTTATTACCCGTGAGTTGAAAATTCTCCCAGGGTGTACGGGTTTTCATCCCCTGGCAAATTGACCAATCAAAACAATGAATTGGGTTGACGGATAATAATGTTTTGTATCGCCATGTTGTTTGTGATTACTCGTCACGTTAGTGTACTGTAGGATTGAGGGATATGGCCAGTTCTTTTATATATTTAAATGATTAATTTATCAACTTTATTATCAAATCATTATCTTTCGAATCCCAACTTCACATCGACTTTTCAAAAGTTAAAGTTTTTCAACAGTTTTCACATAATTGACTGAAATGTTAATCATGCTCAAGGCTTAATGTGTTCGTGATTAAACTATGCTACAGTTAAATATGTTTGTTTTATCTTTTCTCATAGAACATATCAGCTGATCACGCGATAAAATAAAATAGGCTAAGATTGACGATGAAGAAATTTCAAACGTTTCGACACAATGTCAAGTAACGAGATTCGTTTTCGTTAATTTGAAGTTTGTCCTGTTTATATAGGACAGCAGGTTTTTTAAATAATGTTTTTAAAGCGTATCTTTAGGAATGTGCTTGTACTCTACGTCTTTACATTTAAATTGTTTTATGACTAATCTATGTCTCCCTTTTACTAAATTACGCACTATGTAAAATTGTAAATACAGTTTTTCAAGTCAGTTAATGCAATGGTTTTGTGAATTGTGAAGCTTAACCAACACACGAGCTTTGGAAAAATGAATTTTTATATCGTGTCGTTTCTCTTTGTTGAATATAAATGAAGTAAACTACAAGCCACACCGGTCGTTACCCATGCATGCATTGGACTGTTTTCGTATGTGTGAGTTCATTCACCTTAAGACACTCACTATTTAATCGATAACTCGTTTTTGTGGTTTCTGTCGCAACCAACATTATTGCTTGTTTGTTTGATTCGGGTCTTACTCTGCACTAAGGGTTTTTCACTCCTATGACGGGGCGAATAGTTCACCCAGCCAATTGGGTGTAGGAAAGCACCACGACTAGCAACACAGAACAATAATTATTGTTATATAAATTATAATAAATACATAGATCCGTTTGTTTTATTTTACGCCGTACTTATTTCCATCATGATACAGTGACCGCCCAATCGGTGGAGAAATCCACCATAAATGACACCGTCCACACAGAAGAAGTCACGATATAAACCTATTTAGAACAACCAATCTGTTTCCTGATTCCTGATTAGCCCTGACAACCTGAGTGATTATGTTAAATAAACCATAAGCTTCTAAATTCGTCGATTTGATAAAAAATATTTAGTTTTTCTTTTGATCAGTGTGAAAGTTCGTACTTCGCTGACGACTTAGGCTCGCTCAAGCTAGATGACAGTGTGTGAAGCGGTACCCTTTCTGGCAGGATTTTCAAAAGTGCTGTTTAACCGCCACCTACCATTAAGCGCTGAAGTATTTAAAATGAACCCGCTCTGATCGAGATCAGGGCCGAATCCTTAAAATTCATTTGTCTATGCCTGTGTAACCGCTGCTATAATGTTTCATCTCTAGGAGAGCCAACTAAACTAAGTTACCTGTATTTATCTAGTGTTGACTAACGATGCCAACTTTTTCCAAATAAATAATAATAATCATGTTTATACCATCACCCCACCAATCCCAAAACCAACACACATCTCACACATAAATTAGAATCTATAATTTGAATTGATAGGCCTGTCATCTTTTGCTCCAAATTTCCAGTAAAGATGGTTAATTGATCCAAAAAGAAATTACCCAGGTCTTGAGATGGGCTGATGGAAAGTCATCTTTTGCTCCAAATTTCCAGTAAAGATGGTTAATTGATCCAAAAAGAAATTACCCAGGTCTTGAGATGGGCTGATGGGGTTCGCCAGCTTAAATCACTATTTGAGTTTGTGTTATTGTACCATGCTTGCCGACCAGAAACGCAAACTTCGGTTCAGACGGCTAAAACAACTTTTTATTTAAAATTCACATATTGGATAAATTTTAATAATGTACTAATCTGCAGACATGCAGTAGGCCTACATGTACAAGCAAACTATAGAAACGTTTGAAATTGTGATATCGACTGCGTTCTCACTTCTCAGTCTGCTAAACACCCAGGACCTTATACTGAAAGTTAACAGGCGGACAGAAAGCGGAAATTTAGAGTGAAACGATTATACTGTAAACGAGGCAGTGCACATATATCAAGATCAGCTGAAAGTTAGATTTGTTTGTTTAGCCTTATAGTGCACACGAACAAAATGTTGTACTTGGACTTTGGACTTGACTACTTTTGGAATGTAGTGTAGTGGGCAGCCTGCATGCCTGTCTAGATCACTTGACATCATTGTTTGTGAAGCAGAGGGTTGAACTGGGACGATGTCAAAATAGTCACTGAAAGCAGATTGGATCATGATAAACAATGGGTAAATAATTCAATATTTTTGACATATGTAGGACAGAATTCAACTTGTGTTACAAAGATTGTATATATGTCAATTAAACTTTCATAGTACATATATGAAACTATGTGAAATGTTTTGAAAAACTATACTTCCTTGAACCCTCGATTTCCCAAATCGTTCTTTCTTTGCTTTGCAAAACATTTTTTGTTTTTGGGGAGCAGAGGGGTAAATCAGGTAAGTTCTGATTGAGAGCTATAGCCACCTCCAGGTCTGAAAGACCGAACAACATCTCCAAAAACATCGTCTGCATTCTCCATTTGTATTTTGGCACAGTAAACAACCTCATACTTGATGGTTTAATCCATATCCGTTTGAGTTAATTGAGTTTGACATGTAGTGCAATTTGTGTTGTGTCTTTAGCCGCGGTTACACGGACATCGAAAAGGTGAACTAAACTGAGCCGGCTCTGATCAGCATCAGGGCTGGCTTTTTTAAGTTCGCCAATTAATGAAGGATTGCGGTTACACGGCACTTTTGACAGCCCTGCCAGCCAGCGTCGAGGGAATATTGGCACACTGCCAGCTAGCTTGAGCGAGCGACGGCACAATGGAAAAACCTCAGGGCATTCCAAGAACGCCACCTGTAGGCGAACTAAACTGATTCGGATTATTGTTCACCCATCAAATTTGGTGGGTCAAAAAAGGTGGATTATTCTGATCCACATCAGATTTAGTCAATCTTTTTTTGCCGATGGAAACGCGGCTTTTGATCGCACAAGTGGGTTGGGTGTGACCAACAGTGTTTGTGATTATTAAAAGCCTTTCACAGAACTAACTGCCTGCATGTTGTTTTTTTTACGGAAAACGGGTAGGGCCTTCCAAATTCCTACTTCCGAGATAGCTGAGGGCGCAAAACTTCCGAGATTTGTCCTTCCGAGTTCCGACTTGCACGGTTTTCCTCCTTCAGTCAAGGAGTAGGCCTGAGCTTGTATGAAAAGCCGACAGGGGACACTAATAGATATTATTAATTGTTTTGGGAATTTTTCGGTGTTATAATTGTCTTTTAAGTGTAACTGTATATATAGGCTAAACTGTATGTTGAACCCGCTGGGTTTTTATTACTTTTTTTTAAATTGAGATATCGTTATATTATTCTCGTAATATGTAACGATAAATGAGCACAGAATAAAAAACTTGGAAGTAAAAATCTCGGAAGTTTTGTGTGCTCAGCTATTTCGGAAGTTGGAATTTAGAAGTCCCTACCCGTTTTTCGTAGACCCGAGTTAATTTAGTATTAGTCCATCTTACGCAAACTATTGGTGAAAAATCATATAAGTATAATAATGTACATGTCTATTACCAAGGGGCTAAATTAGGTCGTCGTCTTCACAAGTGTTAACTTAGCCTGAACTATGGAAGCTCATTGCGGCCCTCGAGTTGTCGACGTCGGCAAATCGAGATTTTAACTGGAATCTCGAGATTCCATCGACGTCGACAATCCGAGATTCCAGTTAAAATTTCAAGTTGTCGACGTCGACAACTTGAGATCCAAATAAAGCCACAATGAGTGTACTGGAGATTCATTAGATGAGAGACTGTATATGGAAACTCATTGCACGACTACAGATGTTAAGAATGCATGTGTTGGAAATCCACCAAAGATCAAATTACTTTATAAATGATAGCGTTTTTCCCTGTCATAGAGTCATTTAGTATTGAATGTCAGTCGGAATCTAGTCATTTTCCCATTCAGTTATGTTAACAAAAAAAAAAAAACATCATACGTAGTACAAAATACAAATGGAACCACCAACTGAAACCTTTATTTGTTCGAAATTTAAATTCTGAGGAAATAATATCAGATTTAAAACTAGCGGAGAATCATTTGCATGATAATATCAACTAAAGTACTGCTTTATTTGAAAACGCATTTAAGAAGGCTGCTGATTGGTTTAAACATGGTACTAGGGCAGAGGAAACACTATTTAAGAAGGCTGCTGATTGGTTTAAACATGGTACTAGGGCAGGGGAAACACTATTCAAGAACAAATGGCGTGACAGGGAATGTAAATATTATAAAATTAATTGTAGACAGGCCTTTTGCAATTTCAGGTGATCAAGGACTAATAATTCATTTTCAATATATGCCAAATTACGTAGACAACACAAATCCCTTTTGAAAGAAAAGACAGTTACTTTTAAAAACTATCATTTAATACGTTTAACTCAAGCTGATCCAGAAAAAATGTTGGTATATTATTAGTACCATTAAAAACGAAAAACGGACCAGTAACATATCCACTCATGTCTTGTTTAATTATTTTAGGAACTTGTTTCATTATAATTTACATTCAGATTCTCCAAGTTCGGAAAATTGTTAAACGGTCAAATTGTTAAACGGATCGAAATCAAACAAATAACGTGCATGGGATTGATGGGTTATTGCTCGAATTCTTCATACATTCTTCCGAAATATTCATCCCATTTTAATCATGGATATAGTTACAAATATCTCTTCAATCTTTTCATCAAAACTCAGTCATGATTTTGCCATATCTCGACTAGCGGCCCAAGGCAAATATGCAAACTTGGATCGACTGGTATGGATCAACCAAGGAGTCGGAAATCAAAGTAAATATTTGTAAACTAAGACAAAGACTTATAGATGTTGATCAACATGACTGGGTAGGTCAAATACTACCAGCAGCAGATACGAATACTACTGTACGTATAAACGCTGTATAAACCAAGAGAAATACCTGACTTTAGAATCTTTTAAACTGCACCTTGACCTGGTTCGGTTGAGATTGGGTACTGGCGGCTTATTTGTGCATAGATACAGGGCGTTATAATGCTCTCCCACGGGAAATGAGAAAATGTAAATGTTGTAAGATGAATCAGGTAGAAGATCAATACCACTTTATTATGATTTTCCCAGCTTATCAGGAAAGAAGGCTTCCCATCAAACTTCATATCATTTATAATATTATCATATTAAAATTATTAATTATGATATCGGTAATAAATTTTCCATTTTGACATCCAACGCAAGCATAAATACATTACACAAACTTACTAAATTCTATCATTTAGCTAAATGAGAAAAAATGCTACAACCATAAAGAATCGTCTGTTGTATCCACATCATCTTATTAATATATTTTTGTATAAATGTAGAGTAATACATGTATGCATGAATCCGGGCCTGTGGCTATATGTACTGTCATTAAAGTATTACATTGTTAGTGTTTTTGTTTCTCATCTAAGTGTCTGTATTTTTCCACTGAAAGGACAGGAAGTCCTCTCAGAGCTAAGGTACACCTGGAACCTGGTTTGTTAACTTAAGGTCTTATGGTTGATTACCTATTCTGTGTAGTCTAGATTTGGTGACAGGCCAATGCAACTCAGATCGCCATGCAGTTGCAAACTCAAACTCATTTAGCATTATGACTAAATGAAGACCGAGACGCCTCATACGTTTCCATACTTTAACTTTGCCGAGAAATGCAAAGGAATTGTGGGATATAACCGACCGCCGCGGCAATCGCGGAGCGACATGGCCTCATCCGGCTTCCATAAATTTCTGATTGAACAGAAAAATCCTTTTTTCTGGATTCGAACAGCCAGTTTCGAAGCATTGATAAAATTCTGATATTTTTTATCTGATTAGAATGGTGATTATATCATTTGTCTTGGTCATTTTGATCAAAAATCTGATAAAACCAGAAATTATAAAAAAATTTCGGTGTTTATCAAGCAAGTAAAACCTCTACAGTTTGTCCAACTATAGTGGACGAAATCAAGGGAGGCTACTCTTGTGACAAGGATTACTTTTCTACTTAGCATAACCTCCCCTGAATGGATTGTTACTCTTTCATTTCGACTTCAGAAATCTATGTTTTGCTTTTACGCGTCGTATGTACTATTGATGTTTAATTAAGTAATGTGCTTCTATAAGTATATACCCC
>JAVFBZ010172145.1:0-16310 GCA_032466195.1 Katharina tunicata | reverse complement strand
TTCTTAATACACAATACACGGAAACTGTTGATACACGTATATGCACAGCGGGCATGGGCTAGTAGACTGTTAATCCTGTTGGGGGGTTAGAGTATCCTTAAACAAAAAATGGTTGCACGAATAAAGGCACAGCCAGGAAGAGCACCAACCAGTAGTCGTTTGCCAATTAGGCAGCCATTCATCGACGGCTGGGGCATACATACAACATATCTTTATTCAATGGCAAACCTTTTTGTTTATCGTCGAAGATCTTAAATTTTTGTTTTCCTTTCCACAGCATATACGGATTGTACATGCGATGAAGAGGGAGACGTCCCTTACCATGTGGTCAATAACCTGGACTTGCCGATTCTACTTGTCTTTAGCTGCTACGATATATATTGGGGAAATGAAAAATACTATTCTAAATACTTTTACTATGATTTAATCCTTCCTCCGAGAAGTAGAGCAGAGTTGTTCATCATCCACTACGACTTTAACAGTAGGAAGGACCAGTTTTGTGTTCTGGTAGGCTATGGCAATTTTTGGGTTAGGAATTAACTATGCCCAAAGGCTTTGCATAATATATTTTATCACCTAATTTACCACCCCAAGACCTGCTTAAACGAATGAATAGATAATCATATATATCCTGTGCCTACTAGAGAAACGAGAACTCTTATTCCATCTAGTGCGTCCAGGCAGATTTCTAGATTAACACACAGCCTCAAGTACAAATGTTTTTTATTTCCTCTAACGAATTTGGAGGGTTTGAGCTTGTCCGTCACATATAATTATTTCGAAGCCGAACTACGAATTCCCTTAAGATATCTATCAGAAATTTGGTAAACATTTCAAGCAAGTGGTTGTCTGGGCCATTTTTATTTTCTTATTTATTTACATATTTAGAAAATTATAAATTTTTTGGACAAGAGTTGGTGAGCCTAGAACAAAATTATGAGTGTCTAAATCCACTCAAAAGAATACATGTGAGCTCCAGTATATTTCATCAATAATACGTAACAATCATCCTCTTGACAAACATATTCTTAAATGATCCTTTAATTAGGGGCCAGTGTTTCCCGATTATATTCATGCTGTCCTACTTAACATTGTAATAGTTTATCATTCCAACAGCTAAGACACTAAAGTGACTACACGTTTGGTTGTTTTAAGAGCCGCCAACTATTGTAGGAATACAGAGCCGTCATATAAGTAAAATACCCTCGAGCACGGCGTTAAACATTAATTTTATTGCTAACCTTGTCAACGTTTTGTTGATCACTTTCAAGTTGCAACAAAAACGGACGAACTCGGAAGGACCTCTTGGTTGAGACTAAACTCCATCCTTTCAGATAACCCATAACAGAACTTGTCTGAGACTTTACATTGGTGTTAATTAGTCGATATCCCTGTGCCAGTGAGTACTCTTGGGAAAAATATATATATTTCATCCAAACCATTTGAGTAATATCTAGCCTATTTCAGTGTTCTTTCCGTAGAGAAATATTCGCAGCCTTGCCTTTCTCCTGCATTAACACTTTAAAATGTAGAGAAAAATACATTTTTTTTTATAAATGTAGGGAAAGATATTTTTACTTGCCTCCATCGGGGTTTGTACTCTGGATGTCTATAGACGCGCACATTTTTACTCTGGCCGTTTAATTGATTATAATACGGTGTGCGTCCATTTTATTTTTTTCATTGCGACAAAAAGCGATTTGAACAAAGTTTCATCGAGATTAAGTAAGCTGAAAAGATGTTGGTGACCTATTTAAATACTTTCCCATGTTCCAAAGGCGTTTTTCCGGAAGATTGTCGGACCTATACTTGACGTGGCATCGAGATGACCTTGACTTATTTATGCAGAATCGCACAAGTTAAAACAAACTGCTAGAGGCTTTAATAGTTTGGCGTTTGCCAAAAACAAGGCGAATACAGTATGTTCTATGAAAACTGAGCCACATCATTGTCCTTTCGTTAAGCATTGGACCGCTAATCCCCTTTCCATGTTCACTACCGCTCTCTACCACAGAGGTATGAAGTTTCTGGAGTCTGCGTAGATCCGCAACCTGTTTACGAGGATTCTTTTCGAGTTTCCACATAACTTCGCCCGTAAACCGTCCAAAATAAACGACGTAGCGTTCAGTCGGACGTTTAAAGCTTATCCAAGCGTACACAATTAAATCCAAGTACAGATGTTGACTCGAAAGGCTGAATCTTTTCACTAAAAGCCGTCATCAGTGTTTTGATTTAGATAGTTGGAAGGTCGCCAAACATCAAATTTCCTTAGAAATTAGCTCAGGGTCGGCAGAAGCAAATTAATAGTGGGAGCTATACTGTATAATTTAACAGCCATCAGCAAAGACTACTATCCTCGTAATCTGTCACGCGTACATGCATCTAATGTAACGCGGCGTTGGTAATAAATCTCCCGTCAGGAAAACAGTTTCGCGCAAGTCATTGCAACTCACGTGAGATCAAATTGTTTAACCTTTCTCCAGCTAAATACGCCGGTCATAGATAAAACCGAACTTTTCTTTTAATATTTTTGAGTTTCTGAACCAAATCCAAGGCAATTCACCCGTTCTTAACATGGTAAATGCTATTTTGTTTTTGTAGTTCGACTACTACGGATACTACGAATTCTATTACGACGTGTATTCACTTCTTGGCGAATCATACGGAGAATACATGATGTATTCTATGATCACTTGTAAGCAACGGTAGGTTCCACACGTACTTTACTGTTCAGCCAAAATTGCTCAGAAACGCTGATTGCCTTTTTAACTCTTAGTTTCATTGCATCTAGATAACTTGAAAGATTTAAAGATAATATTATAAGGCACCCATCCTCGAGCAGAATTAAACAAACAGTTTTGGTCGTGCACAAGCGAACTGTGTTGCTTTTTAGTTTCCGTGAAATACCCAAACACGTAACATCCATTCCTTTTTTTATCGTTTGGTGGCGTTGTGCTATTCAATCTATTTAACTCTTACATACACTCTGTGCTACCGGGAATGCGCGTGAGCTTGGCTAGAGCTTACTGTTCTCAGCTGACTGCACTAAAAAGCAGGTCTTGTGCTGGCCTCCTGTAACTGCCATGTGTTACCCGCTAACTTTTTATTGACGTCCACTTCCAATAAAACATTTTCATATGTAGTCCTTTCAAAGGTACGTTTTCGTTTTATTCAGGCCACCCATGGAAGAGCCGATTGCTGAAGGTAATTTTTTTGGTTATTTTCGTTGGATCTAAAGCTCCAAAATGTGCTTCATCTAAACTATCTCCAATTTAATTGGTAAAATATAAGAATATGAAAACATTTTTACTGGATTTTTTTTTTTTATAATTGTACGTTTTCGTTGAAGTCATTGGGTAAATAATGAAACGAACATTGCATTCTCTAAACATTTGCCAACTTTTAAACAAACACAACGAAATACAGTAAACCATAGTTTACCTCAAAAGCAGTGGTTACATTTATTTTCTGTACAAGTATGCAAAATCATGCCATATTAAAATTAAACGCTAGACTGCCTCCAGATGTCTTGTGCAACTTGTGTTTTATAGTAGGACATATTTTCGCTCAATTTGTTTTTCGTTTCAGTAATTCCTTATTGTCCCTCAAGTCCGCTTGGTGACCCAGAAATTGAACTTCGGTCGGACATACCGGCGTACGCTGTCGTCCACTGTAAGAATGGTCCAGCTCATCTCACTGCAGTCACACAGGCGACCGCCGTCATAGACGCTTCATTCGACCAGGGAGGCGTGGAGGATATATGTCAATTTTACGTAAGTTCTGCATCAAACTTTTTATCTTATCTGTGTGCATATATAATGTATATGTACATATAACTATATTTGTGTAATGACTGTAATAACACTACAGGGATATCGTAGATTAAATTTGAAACCCTCCAGGAAACTGAACAGTTATACTATAGACCAATTTACAGAATCTAGACCAGTGCGGAAACACTGGAATCCCCCTGTAATATTGTCAGGTAGGCCTTCTAAATGTATGAAGGCTAGCTGTGAGCTTGACTTACATACCAGATAGGACTTTTTTTCGTAGCGGAATATACTAGAAGTGTTTATCATTTTGGTAGATGTTTTCAACTGTGATTCTGAAAATGTTGTTTACCTCACTTGTGAAAAGTGTCCTAAACAATATGTTGGAGAAACTAAACCTTCCTGATCATTCGGTTATACATTTGGAAATCATGCCAATCAAAAAAAAAACAACGGCTTTTTTCCTTCTGAAGAGGAAACTCTTGGAATGAAAGGTTTATTTCATTAATACACTTCAAACATCATACCCATTAAGGTTCTACTTTGAACCAGGTAAATGCTCAAAGATGGACATTATTCCTTTTTTGTATTCCAATATGACCAGCCCAGCACCCGGTTTGTTAGTCTTATACAGGAATATCAAAACCTTGCGCCTGAAAAGCATAAACCACTGCAAGACCTTTTATAGCGTACCCGAGGAACAAAACTCCTAAGGACCTATTGGTGCAGACAAAACCCCCTTCTGTATCGGATATCTCCATAATTACTGTTATCCTTACATTAGACTAATGGGTTAATTTCTTGGTCTACATATTAGATTCTAGTAACATGTTCCTAAATATTTCCTTATATATTCACCACTTGTACTCCACCATCCAACTCTTATTACCTTTTCTCGAGACGTCTGTAGGTTACCCATAACAGCTCGAGATCAAGATCTATCCAGAAACGTGTCCCTGAGAATTTATCTAGAACAATGATATATCGGTTTTAATTAGCCTGATATCCCTGTGCCAGTGTTATTCTTTACAAACATCATATATATATATATATCGCTAACGGACGAACATATATCATTTGGCCATCCTATTCCTGGCCCTGAAGGAATATTACTTTTCCAATTGAGCAAGAAGCTTTACATTTTAGGTATTTACTGATGCGTTGTTTCGAAGTCATGGGCGAAATATCCTTGAGCACGGCTTACGGCGCGAATCCTGTAAATAGCATTATGGTATACCTTAAACCACTAAAATTAATGCAAATTAAGCAGTAAGTAAACCTGAAATCCACTCAACCAGAACAGATAACGAAATCTAGAACGTTCTGAAAGCCCTCTGGTCAAGATCAGTACGTTGCGAGCTAACCTTCAGTATGTTGCGAGCTAACCTTCATGCGGTCTTTTACTTTAGGACGGTAGGAATATGATTTAGGAATATGCAGCAGCTGATACTTGGAGTGACTTCATTATTTTTTTATTTGGTCATATAAAGTGAAATACCCCTAGATATGGCATAAAACCACCAATCTCCTGAAAACGGCCCAAGATCTCGCTGGACCCCTCTCGCAACTAAACATATTTTGTTATTGATTTAAAAGAAGTGTTCAAACATTATCCTGGTGCAAGAATAATTTGAAATCCTTTAATAAATTTCCATGGGCTTGTTCAATGATAGTCGTTCAAAGTGATCTATTGACGAGGCTTTAAGTGATTAATTAGATTGTTTCTTTGAGTGGCATGTAGAAGTTGGATAGACATAAGATGAAACATAAATTTATTAAGCCCAATATTTCCATCTCATTCCAGAGATCGTACAAGTGTGTTCATACACTTGAAACGATCTCTGGAATGAGAAACGTTGTCCATTTTATCCATACAAAGTCTTCTTTCATCTTAGATAAATTGTATTATCCCATTAGTCAAGGCCCCCACGTCCCTTATCATATAAATTAGACTGAATAAAGTCAGTCCAGTCATGGTTTAATCTAACTTGTATAATACTCTATAGATATATTGATAACCCCAGTTGTTGGACTCTCTCCCCCCGACTTTGGTCGAATTTCACAACCCAACCAAACCGAACTTGTTCCATTTCAGAAACAATCTGGCGTGCATATCTACTCGGTAACTGTGGAAGTTGGATGGGGTTTGAGAGACCGTGAACTGTTCCTGGATTCAAAGATCTATACCATATCTTGTACATACAATGATTATGGTGAAAGTCGAACATCTGTTGAGCGCGTTGGTTCACCGTATGTTTTTTGTGCCTCCTTTTTCTAGTTTATAAGTGTTTATTGCCATATGGCCCAAATAAAACACTTACTCACTCTTTACCACAACGCTTCTTTATAGTTGCTATAGTTAGCCAATTGTCTGCAAGTAGTCATTTATGCTTTTCGTTAACAGATATATTGCCCCAGACGCAATTAACGTTTTCCGAGGAAATAATATTGCGCACGGTGTATTTGAATTGACGATCTTAGATGTCCTTGACCGCAAAGTCCATGTAAGAAATCTGGCACATGGAAGCTTAATCAGGCTTATGGCTACCGAAACCTCTGGTAAGTTTACCACAATCTAATTTATAATTCTATACCTTTTTTATTGAAATCCAAAATACACTTAGATAATCACGATTCGAAATTTGCATTTAATTTAAAGAGAATCATTTTTCTCAATTGTCTCTGGCATAGGTTAGACTTAATTTCGTCCTTCGCCCTTTGTTTTCTTCTATCAGGAACATATCCGGGCTTCCGCGCCCACACTTGCTCTGCCAGCAACGGAATCACGAGTTATCCTATTCTTGTAAACGGGTGAGTTTTATTAACGCTACTTGCATAATATTAAAGTAATAGCCTCGTTTTTCCTTTTAGTCAAAACAAAGTTTTAACCAAATCTGCAATTCCTATGTTTGGGCTATTGAGTCTTAATTTCATTTTGTTATACCTTTTTTTTTTTTTTTTTTTTTTTTTCCTCGTATGCCAACGAGTATTGTGGTCTTGCCCGTCCTTTACCGCATTAACTCCAAAGCCAATTGTCCAATACTTCATGATCTTCTGCAGCTAATCAGTTACGTCCCTTGCTTAAAGTTGCGTTCCTCTTATTTATTTCAAGGCTTTACCCATTCGTTTGAAATTTTACTGGTACATTTAGTTAAGCATGATATTTTTATGTTTATTTTCTGTCTGCCCTTAGCCAGAGGGCCGTACAGTCATTTTCCAGATTATATTCATGCTTTAGTACTTAAAGGAACATTTCTTTCCTTAGTGATAACACTTAATGACCTCACGTTTTGGTTTTGTTATACTCGCCGCCTTCTGTTACAATACACCGCCGCCGCCTTATATGTGAAATACCTTTTTGAGCACGGCGTTAAACACCAATCAAATCTTTCTGTACTCTGTACAACTACTTGTTCTGATTTTATGCCTACCACCAAGCGATTTTACATATTCAAGCTTCATGTTCTAAAATGTTGCATGCGATAGACATTTTAATGGAGTACGTATCTCTTTGTGATGTAATGAATTTATGGAATTGTAACGGATTTTAGCGTTAAAATATCAGACTGAAATCAACTTAACTATTGGTAGACGTTTCATAATTTTCTTTGTAGGTGTGGAGATGGTCAGATCTTGGACAAGAACGAAGGCTTTTACACATTTAATGGCGCCGTGTTTAGTCCCTACTTTCAAGTTTTTAAACTAAGAGGTGGAGCAAATATCTGGTTTGATTGCATTTTCGCATCATGTGTTGGCTCATGTGAAGGGGTAAGTTTAAGCTCAACAAATTTGACGTGAGCACCTATTTTACAAGACGTTTAAACTTGTTGCCCTTTTGACCTAGACGTATCTGTAGATGACTTTACTATACAAACGGATTTGGCGTTAATCTGATTAATATATTTCGCTTTCCTAAACGTGAACTTCCTGTATACATGATACTCTGTATAACACAGAACCAAAATATAGACTGGGAGATGGCATCTATCTGGCAGTCCTCTTGACAACTCATTTCATCACATTTACATAAATGATATTTTAACAAAGTATCCAATTGACCATGAATGACCGAACCGCGTATAAAACAGTGCTTCGACATTCGGCGAAGTGAATTGGAAGTAATGCCTGCTTTAGGAATACTTTTTTTCAGTATAAGTTTACCAAGTAGTTAATAAAGAATAGTTTAAAACTTGTTAGCGGAACATTTAATATCCTATTTGGCAAACAAGGTAATTCCAACAAATAAAGATAATTTCCGATGATGGAATGCATCGTAGGCATTTACATTATACAGACAGAAAAAGTCGATCGCTTTCCAAAGCTAATCGGATAGTCAAAAGAGGTTTAGGAACCAGGTAGAGGTGCTAGTTTGCATCTTAGACACCCCTGACGTAATTTTGGTACCGGGTCAAAACTACAGTAAACGCATGAAGTTTTTTTGTTTTTAATTTGGTACAAACTGAAATGTTTGAAATTGATAAAAATGTTGGACTGGTGTAAATTTATTTCTTCCCGGAAAACCATCTGTTCACCAATAAATGTATCAATAAATAAAATTTTCTTTCTCTACATTTATACAAAATTAATAAAACATTTGAAGAGATAGGTAATTAAGCTTTATCTACTATATAACATAAGGTAGACTGTATCAAAATAAGCCAGCGCAAACCTGTCTAACACCACCTTTGAAGGGGAAGGAAACGAAAATGTCAATAGCCCCGTTATAGACCACGTCAAGTTACTAAAACTGATATTACATGTTCTGTAGGGTTGCTCTTTTTCTAAGGAAAGCAAGTTTGAACTAAACAATTAATTAAAATGTGTGGAATTTTCCGGAAATTGTTTTAGTAATGTCACTGAAATGTATAGAAATGCGTTGTTCGTGAGAACTTTATTCTGTACAGTTTTTTTTGCTGGGGATAAATTGAGTAATGTGGGTAATTTTTATCGGGCACAAATACGGCACAAACGGTCAACAATGTTTTACTTACAGTACTTCGCAGGTGGTTGGGTGGGAGCCTCCTTTGTCCTGGTGCTCCCTGGGCACAGTATGCCGATTTGTTATGTAAATGTTTTGTCCTGTCTTGCATGTTGCCAGCGTCGTTTACCGTGGTTTCCTTCGCCAAGTGAACTAACCTAATTGAGTACGGCGTAAAACCCCAATCAAACTTAGTAATTCAATGTTACTGGCTTTCAATGGCAAACGGAAATCCTACAAATGTTATTATTTTATTTTATTTTTTTTTTTTTTTTGCGCACTTTTATTGACAAGTGTCGGGAGTTTGAGGTCACGTGATATCGGTTCTCAGTCCCTAGTATACGTTTAACTCGGCTGAACAAGTTAAATCATTTTAGACCAACTCCCTAGCTTTTATTTACGTAAACGGAGATAAAAATTGGCGAGTTATTGTGATACGAAGGAAGAGTTCCTTTTACGTAACAGTCCGGTATCCCACCCCTTAGTCTACCAAATAAAGAGGGCAGTTAAGGGGTTTACTAACTCTGAACGACACATTTTTCAGGTTGTGCTTATTTTAACCTATACCTATGTTACATATTCGCCACATATTTATCTTCACAATATACATGTATTGCCTTTTCAAGAGATGCGTTTTTAGGTTATCCAGAACAACTAGAGATTAAGGTCTATTAGATAAGACCTCCCTTTAAAATGAGACTTTGTTTTTGTTTTGCAGACCTCTTGTGACTTTGTTGGTATTGACCCGGCACCGATGAAAGACTTCGACCGTTTTGGTGAATTTGGCCATTGAATGAAGTTTCATTTGTTTTATTTGCGGTATCTTGTTTCCTGAACTTCCCGAATAAAACCACGTAACCGGTTAACTTTGATTTCTTTGCATTCTCTTTTCAAATCCAGTTTTGTTGGCCAAAGACGTATTACTAGTATTGGTGTCGATTAGGACCTGTTGAGGTGCAAGATAAGTATCTGCAATCCTCATAACACTTGTCAAGTAACTTGTTTTGTTTCTCAAATTTGTTCAAAGAGATTCGGCAGCAAACGTATGGGTCTATTTCCTTAGACGAGCAGCAAAATGTCAAGGGCCAACATAAACCGTAACATTCTAAAATAGAAAATCTAATTCTCCTTACAATAGTCTCCACTCACATGTATTGGCTGGCCGTCTTCCCCTAATGAACCGTTATTCTTGCGTACTATTTATACCGAGTAGGTGGTGATACGTAAGCTACTGCTTCACGACTTGCTTCAAATGGCCTCCAAGCATTTCTACGTCATCAGTTTGCAGTAATGCAGTGTAGGTGAAACCAAGGGTCGATTTGAGTGAACACCGTGCATTTCCGACTGATTTTACGCAATAGGTAACTTTCGGCTTCAGATTACGCCTATAATCCATTGCGGAAAACATTTAATGCCGTAGTTATGGGTTGACCCTATTAAATGGGCCCTTTGCGACCAGTAAAAGATTCGATCACAAGCGCACTTTTCTGTGGAATGGGTACAAGAACATGGCTTGTAAATACATAAGTGATGGGATTTTTAATTAAAGATACAAGCCAATTTCAGAATGGGATCAAAAGCGACCTGTTAAAGGAAGAATATGCAAGTTTCAGTCACGCGTCCTAGATTTTAGTTCCTGGTGCCATCATATAGGTAGCGCTGTCGGCTTTCGAAATGTCCCCATACGTCCTGTCTGTTATCCGTACATAAGATCTTTAGTTATAACCCACTTAACGGGCACGCCTTCATAGAGTAGAACAACCTAAAATTGAATGTAACCGGGTGAAAGATTCTAGTAAGCCATTTTGCATTGCTTTATGCAACGCATATAGACGGGAAAATTAGTTTACAAACAAGGCCAACAGTGTTTTCGTAAATAATTGGGTTTTTAGTATGTACAGCCGATATTGTTCCACAAAAAAGTTTCGGCGCTACGTATGGATGGAATAGGCCATGCAAGTCTTGTTTGCATCGACTGTACTTCCAGGTATTTTGAACTCTGGCGTAACGTTTTTGAGTAGCTGTGTTTCAGAACGGCACTGCTTTCAGTCCAGTTATAAAACTGGACGGGACAATTGTACCCTATCGGCTTGCCGTACGATGTAACTAAACATTAAGCTTGTCTCTTAAAGAGGCACAAGTCGACGAGATGCAGTTCCGGCTACAAACTTGATTACAATAAGATATGGATATTCATCTTCTGGTATATTTTGGCGCAACGTTTCGGCCTAGATGCCAAGAACGTTTTCAAAGCAAGGATTCAAAATCTCAACTGAATATACTTTTCCAATCGAGACGCACGGAAGTTGTACACGGATTATTGTAACGAAAGGGACTTTAAAATAAATAATAAGTTAACAAAAATGGGCACTGAAGTGAGCTTTGTTTGATTGGGGTTTTACACCGTACCTAAGGTAATTTCACTTTTATGATGGGGTGTCGGCCAAATATATAAGAAAACCACCCAACGACACTGGCATCCGACAAACCCCACTTGGATACGGACAGGACGCAACAACTAAACCAACTTCCTGATGCCTCTACCTCATTGAGCACCACGGCACAGGAAGCTCTCACGACTAAACACAAATGCTTGAAGAGAAAAAAAAAAAGAAACCCCCAGGCATATACCTCCAACAAACGCCATAACTCTTTTATTACCCCGCAGAGCCATTACGTTCACAAATATAATGAAAAATATCTGTACCGTCAGTCTTTTTAACGGGAAACGAACGGATTGACATGCTGTAAACTGACCTAATACGAATGACCTAATTATGAAGCCTGTACAGCGTCACGTCATTTGCATAAGATGCGTCGCCCATTTCGAAAGTGCATACATTCTTCACGTTCTATGTGACGTCATTTGTAGATTGTCAGATGGGTTTATTTTTATCTCATTCTATGTGACGTCATTGGCAGCTCGCCAAATTCGTATTGGGTGCATGACCAAATCCTATGGGATAGCAGTTGACCAATCGGATTGCAAAGAAAGTACTCTAATGGGTAATAAACTTTCATACACCTAGATTTTTACAGGAAAATGTTTCTTGGAGTAATGTCTCCTCTGGTCATGGATAAAGTAAATCAGAGAACAAAATGCCTCGCGAAGAACAAATTCAATATCTGCAACAGTTCAAAAACTCAAAATTTAATGACATTCTGAATTGTACAGGTATATCCATCCCACACAGCCAACCGCCTTCAGATTCTGAAAGCTTCATACCACCTGTGTGAATTGTCGGGAATGTTCTCATAAAAGTCAGGAATTTAAAGCCAGAATGGAAAGACCACTGATGTATTCTGTTTGTTAAACCATATATTGCAAATTACTTGGAATACTAACTTTGAACTGTACCTTGGCAAATCTCCCTTTTATGTGCTGAGGTTTCCGTGACAATTTTTGAAATTTTGTTAATCTTTTCAGCTGATCGACATGGGATGACCAAGCTTCTGCACTTGGTCTGCCTGAAATTAAATTTTAAAGATTTGTTAAACAGGTGTAAGTAATTAAGGTTTCCGACCAGTTAAGTAATTTACTGTTACCGGTATGCATTTAATCATATACCGGTTGTGCGAATCCCAGTCCTCTTAGCTAGTGTGTTGTCATAAACACGTCATATACCATTGCGTCAAAAGATATGAACTGATATGGGAGTTTTGTTTTTGTATAACAGGGTTTATGCCAATGTATTTTAAATTGCTGAATACTGATTAACATTATAAATACAGGTCTGGAATACAAAGTATTTGGTATTATCTGACAGATAAATAAAAAGAACAGATATTACAACAGACCCGACAACCTTGCCAGCAACCTGTGGATAATTTTCAATTTTACTGCATGGGCACAGCAAGGTTTAATTACTTCCACACTATGACTTATGCTGGAAGGGATACTAGCACCGCTGTCCCATACATACACGACTCCTTGGCATGAAACCCAAGCAAATAAATGAATAAATCCATGTTGAACGATATCTAAAGAAGAGTTTGAATATACTGTTGCTCGTATATAGTATCACTATCTAATTAAAAAATGACTTTGATACAAACTCGCAGCCTTACCTTACCAAGAAGTCAACAAATAATAACAAAACAGACAATATTGTGTTATTGTTATATAGTTTTGTTTACCTCTAAAGTTACAATTATTATGATTTATTATAACCAGAATGGTAGCTAAGCACACTTACCACTTAGCCATGTATGATTGAATCTAATAAGTCATTACGAACGTCATCAGGGGATGGGTTTGCTCCACTGTTGCTTAAATAAAGGCTCATCATACAGGTATGAGCTGGACTTTCGCCAAAGCCGGTTGTAACATGTTAGCCGCCTGGCTGGCCGAACTTTATCTCCAAATAGTAGAAACGAAAAACTAGCTTTATGTGTACATTTGAGACCGTGAGACTTCATTTCAAGTTTTATTTACAGTGATGTGTATTTAACATTTTACAAGTAAATCCACATTCCAGCAAACCAAAGAAATACTCTTCGCACAATTGGAAACTTGTGTACTTGACCATGTGAAACGATCTAGTTTTGACGCCAATAAGCTCCGCCATTGAACTTCCGGCAAAGGAATTTAAACAATTGCTACATTCAGCCAAATTATTATTTAATCAGAGGTCTTGTCGTTCTTTTATTGCTTATATGTGTGTTTCACTTATGCTCAACATCGCCTATCACCGGTACCTTCCATCACCTCCAATTGTCGGCTTTTGTGTAAATGACAGGCCATTTGTAGCCCATTAGCGGTATATCATATACAGTGTATCATACAGGAATATTTAATCATGCAGTATTTGTTTGAAAAAAAAAAACCCGACAAGATCGCTGATAAAAAGAGCTTGTGGCTGAAAGGAGCTGTTGTTTACATTCGTTTGTCAGGAGGTCAATGGGCGGAGCTTACTGGCGTCACAACTAGGTCGTCTCACTGGGTCAAATGCACAAGCGTTCAATTGTACCAAAATTATTTCTTTTATTTATTTATTCAATACAAGACCAACAGACCATAGAGATGATCCCATAACTGTTCAGGAAAAACACTATATAGAAAGGAATATATACAATGAACATCTTTGGACTTAACAAAATTTAAAACTATAACAACGACAATAATACTAATAGTGTTTAAAACAATTTCAAACAAGAAATACGTATAATTAAGACATTAGAAATTCTGAAGCCCTCCTCTTAAAACTAGTCTTTGGTGTAAAAATGTAAACATCAGCCTGGTTAGATAATTCATTAAAAAGGTTCATAGCTCTAGGGAGATAAAAAATTCTTTCGTAAGTTGATTCGGCTTCTAAGAGCACGTGGAGGTATGTAAAAGTTGATCTGTGCTAAAATATAACTAAACTGGTACAGGTTTAAAACTGAGTGCAAAAACATTAAATCTAACAGATGACGCCTATTTTCTAGTGAATGCAAATTAAAAAGCCTACAGACAGACTCATAACCAATAGAACAATAATCAATATTGCATTTGTAACTTAAAAAACGCAAAAAACTTTTTTTGAATTTTTTCTAGTTTCAGTTTTAGTATATGGACTCCAAACTGCAGAACAGTACTCAATATGGCTTCTGACAAGAGTTTTGTACATAGTCAAAACTGTTTGGGGTGAACTGAAAGATTTACAACATCGCTTAATGAATCCTAGCATCTTAAATGCCGATTTATTATGTGATTTAAAACTCAGACTAGAGTCCAAAATAACACCAAGGTCTTTCACTTCTTTTACTCTCCTTAATGGAGTATCTAACAGATCATAGCCAGCAATCAAATAACGTTTCGTGTTAGTGAAAGTAATAACTTGACACTTCAGAACATTCAATTTGAGCTTCCAGATACTACACCAGCGTTCAACCAAGTTCAACTTTTAATTTGCAAAAATGCAGATTTTTATTTGTAAAATGTTAAAAACACTTCACTGTTGATAATATAAGAAATAAAAGTTGATAACCCCAAATCTCAAAGTTTATATAAAGATATTTTTCATTTTTCTAGTTCGAGATAAAACAAAACGTCAGGTAAAAGTAGGCGTGGCTTAAAATAGTCAGTGTTCATATGGATACCCCATCACGCCTCTAGATTTAGGTTCTCTCGGGATGTATCAGGCTGTTTCCATGGGAGACTAAACTATCCATTATTGCATCAGATAAAGGGCCAGTTGTTTCCGTATCTCGCACATGTTAAAGAAGACGTAGATATTTTAGAATAATCAGGTCAAGCGTCAGCAGCCTCGCTATGACGTCCACAGCTATATTCAAAATATCTTGTTTAAGCGGCATTTAGAAGCTGGGTACATAACAAAAACATGACGACTAATATGGATTTTCATCTTCTGGGTAAAATATCAATAAATATACGATAATAAAAATCCGTACAAGAGTGCTAAAAAAAAATTCACATCTAGGCCGAAACGTCGCTTACCAAAACACCCAGAAGTTGAAAATCCATATTAGTCGTCATGTTTTTGTTATATTCAAAATGCCTAGTCAATACATACAATGTCCGTCACCAAAGTGAATCAATGGATCGTTTTATACAATAATGTGTGTATATATATTTTTGACAAAGCTTTTAAACATATGTCAGTTTCCAAAGCTCCATTAAATGGCTGTGTACGGGTTTGACAAAAAAGTAAATTGCTTGTTTCACACCTCTGACGCCATTTTGGTACTGACTCAAAGCCAGAGACACCGCAGGCGTCGAAAGTTTCAACGAGGTACCAAAATGACGACAGAGATGTCAAACACGCAATTTACCACCAGTACAGGGATTTTAAACTCCATTATATCCTATTCTATTAAACAAAAGAGTACGACCTAATGAATAACAGCCGTTTTAAATACATAAGCCAACATATTTCTGCTGTCTACGTTTTAAAGTAGCCATATATTTGTAAAGGGGAAGTTCATGGGAGAGCGTTAGAATTAGCGGTAGGCAGGTCTATGTCACTCGGAACAAAACAGCTACGACAGAGCTTGTTTACATCTTAACGTTTCTCGCGTCTGCCAGTTCTTTTTCATTTTTGTAACAAATCGCCTATCTCCGGTATCTTCCATCCCTTCGTTTAACGGCTAAGTGTAGCAATAAGAGAGACAAATAACGTGATAGAGGTGAACTGGCGTCATAGTTCGATTATAGTAATAACATACAATGTCCATCACCGAAGTGAGTCATTGGACAGTTTTATACAAATGCGTTCTTTTCATGACGTGGCCAAGTATTGCTACAAAACAGTGTAATCATAAGCGCGTTCCGATTTGCGAAATAATAAAATTATGCCACAAACTTCAGACCCATTTTCCGTTGTACAAGTAAGCGTTTGTTGGCTAAAACACAAACTCGATTTGGTTCAATCTCACCTGTCTGATTTCGATATAATCGCTAACACAGACAGCCATTGGACAGCAAACATAAGTAATGCAGATATTGTCTTACCTGGGTTTCAGAAACCTTTCCGTCATGAAAGGGACCAGGTCTGGGACGGAGTATGCGTGTATGCAGGCAATCATATTGCTGTCAATCGTCTAACGGCATATAAGTC
>JAVFBZ010172134.1:0-13771 GCA_032466195.1 Katharina tunicata | reverse complement strand
TTTTGAAGGCTTGTAGGCTTACGTTGTCGAGATATCGAATCGGTAATGCCGGACTGAAAATAAAGATGTGGTTCCGTCTTGAGTATTCTTGATAGTCGGTGGAAGTAGGTATCGGTAGTGTCACAATCGACTTTCTCCATCCCAGGGAAATTCCATATTGATTGACTGTTGGTAACGGACTTTAAGCTCGCTGGATTTGCTACCTCTAACTCGTTTACTCTGCGATTATGTAATGTGTGAACTGTCTTGCCAATGATGGAAAATCGGCTAGAAATAAATTTTAGAGGCACCCTGGATATATATGCGAAAAATAGGAGTGATCTGCCTTTCGATATATGGTGCAAAGTTTAATAAATACCCACTTAATAGTCACAGTCTAAAATTGATAAAAAATATTATCTACTGCGTGTTACAGACAAACAATATTGACAAGCATCTAACTTTATAAGTAAAAGTATTATTTATTATTTTTCCTAAGCATTGTTAGACAAGAGATGAATTATGCTAATGTATTAGTTGAATACCAAATGGAAAACGAATTCATAAGAATGAAGAAAACTGGCTCAAGGAAATAAACAACGTTGTTAGGTGAACAGAGGGTCAGCTAGGTTGATGTACATGTAGGCCACGTCAACTGTTTTTTTTTTGTAACGCAGTCGATGTATTTGTTCTGTATTTGGGACGCGTCTGTGTCCTTCACTGGACTTAATCTTAAATGTACATATCTAGATTACCGGGACAATTACATTTCAGATTTATGAAAGTGTGATTAATGTACATCTAACGAGCTGAACGCATCACATGTGCGGCTTGGTATCAAAGAGCCACTGAGAAAAAAGTTTTGATAGATCACACGTGACATGTAGCCTTTAGAATGCCGCTTGATTGTTGGATTTATGAGCGCTCAAAAGTGCATTATGCCATTCGTGTTTAATATTATACTCACAATGGCCAATGTATGAGATAGATTGTATTATGTTTAAATGTTCAGAAAATAAGATATGCTCTTATATAATAAACGGGGGAGATCAAGTAACATATAAACACTTTTGTTCAAGCTATGTGAATTATCTTGTGCCAACCTGATATATACATTCCGACAGTTATTGTTAATATCTGTATAAGTGGACACGACAGAAGATCTTCTATGCAGTATAAAGTAGTAAATAGTCGAAATTTTTCTTATACTAAGAAGATAATTTTTCCTGTTTACAAATTTCAATGTATTAACTCTTTGAAAGAAACTATGGTCATTTTAGCTTCGAATTATAGTCGATTGTAATTGATCAAATTCACACTCAAATGTCGTACTCATTTAATTATGAGGACAATTAACCTTGTGTCCTTGTGACTCAGAATGAATCACAAACAATTTTACAATGATACAATATCTATTAAAATATTTGTACATCTATATAAAAAAAACTTCCTTACATATGGTTTACAAGATAGCTATAAAACGAAAATGAAATATATTGTCTGTTACGACTGATGTACTTCCACAAGTAGATATTTCAAGTATAGAGTATGCACATGCAGCTACTAATCACTGAGAAATATGTAGCATACAGCTTCAATAATCGACAATAAGCTGTCAACCATCGGGTCAGGGAATTATCAATACTAACTTAGTTTGGGAATAACTTATGTCCTCCACGAACCACACTTCAAACCAAAAATATCGACCTGGATTATCTCTTTAAACCAAAAATATCGACCTGGATTATCACTTTAATTGGCGTAATGAAAGCAGGACTTCCTCCTGACTTCTCACAATAACCCGATAATTTTTTGGGGGGGAATGAGCGGGTGTTTTTCTAGCAGCAATTTAACTGCACGAGCTATAAAGAGAAATTTATTAGCTTTTTCTCAGATGTGTGAGCTTTTCGAAAACCGAAAGTTGAAGCGGAGTACTGTTCATACTTTAGAAATGGATCAGCTCACTGAGCCAGAGAACGTTACGGGCCGCATACAACATAGGCATAAAGTCTTACTCCAGGAAAATAAAACCAGTTAAGTAACTATCAAAAATGATTAGTATATTTATCTCCGAAATTTGTTTGATGTTACGGAAAGTGTTACCATTTCTGATAATACATATTGTCTTTCAAAACTCGATCAATGGACGTTTGTGTGCCTTTGTTTCTGGTGTATCAAATGTCATTGTAAGTAGAGAGGTCCCACTAAATTTTTAGGTACAAATTACGTGATTACTCAAGGTACATGTATATTGTGAAAATGTTCATTTTAAAGCTCGATTTCACAATATTATATGAACAAGTATATGTTGTGCTTTAATTCGAATAAAATCGTGGCATTTGCACACAAGAGTACAATATCATTCATTGGCATTACGTATTAGGTACAAGAGAACTCACAGAGCAAAACACAATTGTTCCCTCCGGGTTATTTACACAATTGTCTCATACAGATAGACGAGGCCGTTACATAATTTAGATTATTATTCTTCATAATGGATATTGATTTCCGGGAAAAGTAAGCCGTAGACTTCAGATCTTTAAATTAATCCTTCATTGTGTAGA
Source organism: Katharina tunicata (assembly GCA_032466195.1). Classification (NCBI taxonomy): domain Eukaryota; kingdom Metazoa; phylum Mollusca; class Polyplacophora; order Chitonida; family Mopaliidae; genus Katharina; species Katharina tunicata. The sequence continues at coordinate 11,228 of JAVFBZ010172134.1, read as the reverse complement.
TAATGCCGGAATTTGTAATTCCGTTTGATATTCAATAAAGTATAATAATAATGGACAGACTCGTGATTTATCCTTCAATGAAATCCGAATTCGAATCCGGTTGGAGGCAAGCAAACATTTATTTCTCTACATTTATACAAAAATATAGATTGCCCACAAAATCCTGGTTACGAGCACTTGGCTCATCTTAAAATTTGAATCTGCACATTTCTATGTTCGCGATAAGATTAACATTATCCGTTCACAATAATGAACTCTAAAACATATACGGCTGCTACAACATGCAGGGGAAATGTTGAAGCACCCAAACCATTATCCTGTGTACATGCTCTCCCTGCAAGTATAAATATTCTTGTATTTTCCACATCTTATTGTGAGAGACAACTGCATTTAACGATATTCATCGGGGTATGACAATAACACAGAAGCTCAGGCCATTAATACAGAAGGGCACACAAACCTGCTGGGCGGAACCACACGTGATCAACATTGGGTTTTCATGTCAATAAATCCGACTCCCGATAGCTTTTGTAAACAAACTGACCGAATAATGAGATGTTTTCATATGATTTGTATGGCAAAGCATGACAGCTTGCTTAAAACAGAGACATCGGTTGAGAAAGCAATCCTTAAAACATTTATGCTTTAATAATCTTACAAGCAATCTTAACCGACCAGAGAACAATATGTCAGTGGCTGCATTTTTATATCTGTCTATTTGGATCATAATATTCAAATCAACGTATGCCAAACCTTGCAAGAAATTATATAAGTTATGTATGCTGTGTCCTTGGTGATCTTGATATTTGACCTTTTGACATTATAAATCGATAGTCGATTTTGCTCTTGTAATGAGAAATATATGTGCCAAGATAGATGATAATCGGAGAAATTGTAACATTGGCATTTCACACAAATGTGAACACACGCAAGCACACAGGCGTATAGCTCAAACTGTTGATTCTCCTCCTGTGCGATATGATTGCTTAACATAGCTAGGAAGAGGAGAATCAACTGTAAATGTCTATTGGGTGAACCTCTATAGACATGAGGTAGAATGTCAGTAAAAATCTGGCAGTCATTTCCAGATTAACAGTGTCATACTTGCTAGCTATTGTGGTCGTATTAACATGGTATTCCCCGGCTATAATGGTTGCTATCTTGTTCCCGGGAGCTGCTCTTGCATACTTTTATCATCGTTGCACAAGTACGTATTGATTCCTCTAAGAGATTAGAAGACCTTCCGATCAATGGGTTGCCTGGAGTTCAATACAAGCTCGCCCTTTCGATGTGTTACCACGTTGCTTTGTTTAAAATACATGGATTAGTCCTGAAGATATTATTAACTTTTAGCTGCAGTAACTGGTATATGGTGAGCGTAAACTCAAAGAAATCTGTAAAAATAAACAACAAACGCCATATATATTTAAATAACGCCAAGGAAAAATAATCCTATCTCTAAACAACTTGACTTTACATTTTAGATGAGACTCTTTCTTAGCCTTTCTATCTTTAGAACGCATGACAAAACCAATATCCGTATATATCTTGTCCAAAGATCGCTTTGCATGTTTTTTTAAAATCACTTTTGATTCTGTTCGTTACTTTGTCCAGAAGGATCTGTGTTCAAATCAGTCAAAAGAAGAAATGATTTGTAGAATGCCGTTTAACAAAAGTCACCCACAATAATAACTTCCAGATTAAAAATATACGATTCAGTACTATTGTTACTGTTAAGACTAAATTTAAACTAAGTGGACGTACATAAAAATGTTCAGAATAGATTTTGCCCATAGTAATATGATAGCTGCCATCGTCTATTTATGGTTAAAAATGGTTAAATCGCAATCCTGCCCCGGGATATAGACACAAATACATATTATTTAAATATAATGAAAAGGAAAAGAATTGACTGTAACGCTCATTCCGCATGTCCCTCGAGACCATGTGTAATGTGATAAAAAGTCAGCAAAATAGGCAAAAAGTAGTTTGCAATTCCACATGTTTCTGGCAGCCAGCAAGGCAAGATGGTTTTTGTAATGTAATAGCATTCGCCGGCATTTAATATTCCTTGGGTTATTATATTGCTCCCTGGAGCTGATCTTGCATAATTTGGCAATCGTTTCTCAAAAAGAGATTGTTTCCTGAAAGAGATAAGAAGACATTCCGATAACTTCGACCTTGTTTCCTACAATGTCACAGTCTATATTTGTTGCCACTCAGAAATACAGCACTCAGGCGGTGACAGCAAAAGCTAAAAATGCACCGCAATAAAATGTCAATAATAAACAAATTTGGTATCAAACACAATTTTGCTAAACAGTATTGCAGTATTGTAAAATCTCGAAACTTGGAAACTTCCTTTACGCGTTTTGTGTGACACAATCCAATTTATTACATGGTTGGCGAGATTCCGTTAATGTGTCAGCAGCACGACAAACTGTATTAAGATTGTCAACTCGATTCAACTTCAAAAGCGTATAATGTCTGTTTCGTGATCCGACTTGTCCCTGAGAATTTCAGTACAAATTGTTCTGAGTAACAGCATGGTGTAGATATCTTCCACAGAGTCGCAAGTCTCTGCTCGTTATTACTGAAAGTTTCTTGCTTGAAGGCAAATGAGTGTCTTACTTCTAAGACTTGTTGCATTGCCCTGAAATGACAGTTTCCATAAAATTGCAAACTTCATGAATCTGTATAGTTCTAGTTTGAGTTGTGGCTTTCTCTCTGCTAAATTTAATCTTGTTTGCGATTCTATTCAAACATAAGTTTTTATAAGAAAAATATTGCAGATATAGGTGGTAGCTTTACCAGAAAAGGTTTACAACCAGGTCATCAATCATGGTGTCTTTGCAATAGAGCGGACTCAACCGAATCGCACCCCAATCTGCCCTTTAAGCGGATTAATGTATTGCTCAACATCCTGCACGTAATCAAATTAACAAACCGTTGAATCGTCCTAATGTGATCGTGTTCGTTATGCTTTTCAAAACTTTTTCTCTATTTTTTTTCTTAAAGTCAAGCATGGAATCTTTTTTCAACCTGCGTCGACTTGTTTCATTTAGGTTTTCACGAAGCTTGGTCATTTGCAATTTTTGTCCTTAATGCATCCCCACGGCTACCCATTGCTGAAATGTCTAGAGATATTATTCGCTGTGTAATAAAGTATCTACACCTTGGCCAATACATTGTACATCGCTATTTCGCCCCAAGCCAGTGACAGAAATATATTATTATACTATTAGTATAGAAGACGCCAGGAGTCGGTATTAAACCTATGTGTGACCCACGACATTATGTTTTGCCAGAAAGCTTGATAAAACAAGGAGATTATTGCAGATTAATCTAAGGTGGCACGAGTACAAACCAGAATCATTTCAAAATACACATAATATTTGTCATTCGAAAATTTAAATATATACATTTAGTATAAGAGGACTGTTTATGACTTCTGTGTTAGCACAGCAGTTCTTGAAACATAACACTATTGGTATTTGACGTGTTCATGAAATATACGGACTTTTATGACAGTCTTTAAGCTTATAAACACAGATTTTTTTTTGCGCCCTTCTATCGTATATGTTATTTACTTAAGACTTGTGTAAAAAGTATCCTTCCCAAGATGTAAGTGAAGTCGAGAACCAGCAATGTTATTGCTTGTAACAAAATGTCAAAATGATATTGACGAAAATTTCATGTGATTTACATACAACGATAATCAAGTAGATATGCTGTTGACCAGCAACAATAAGCGATTTTGAATGTGAGTTTTATTCAAATTTATGCAAACGGGTTTAAAAGCTAAGGTGGCTATATTTTCTTTATCACATCCCGGGTGGTACCGGTATTTTACCCCAAACAAATTGGCCTATCACTACACCTTAAATCTTTTTGATGCATTATAAATATTTATACTCCTTATTAATGCAGAATATCATTGCTATTTGCAGATTAGACCCACACGAATAGAAGGGACCGTGCTCCTTTATAAAACAGGAGTGGAGTTCTGAACAGCGCATTTAAATACCTTCTTGCCTTTGTCCTGAACTTAACTTGAATGTGTGTAACTCAACGAAATTTGACGGTCTTCATGTGATATCAACGGCTTGTAATCGCTTAGTGGCGTAGAAGAAATGCTAACTGGTTCGTGGGGGCAATTGTTTTTATAAAATGTTCGCTCGTTACATATACATAATATGTTTTTATTGAGAGGTGGTTACAGAAGTGCTCGTTGAATGAAGATCTTTTAAGACTTGAAATTAATATTTTATGTTGTACATACCGCCCATTATGTTATGTTAAGTCGGATAATAAATACAAATTTGTTTTTGATTAATTCGCAATACATATTTATAGTATTAGTATTTAACAGGTTGTGGGATTCTGTTCATCTTTTTGTGAAACACAATTTCAATCTTCATATATACATGTATGTTGCCCAGGGTTCTACGCCAGAACTCTCTGCTACGCTTTCATTAATTGTAAATCTGTTCCTTTCTATTTTTTAAATGCATATTCACAAAATAAAATAACGTTTGATGATTTCCGCAATGTCAATCAACAATATCCGTGCGCTGTAATGAATTTAATATCAACAATATACGATTTAATGCATGAATTTGATGGGCCTAAGACGATTAGAGGATATTTCATTTGGGAGGTTTTCCAACTACGACCATGAATTTACATGTAATTTTGCCAATGTACAAGGGCTATCATGTACTAAGTGTGAGATTTAATTCAAACCCTGTTTCTAGTACGATTTGTGTCTGTAATAAACATAATTAGCTTGATAATTGAACTCCGAACTCATTTAATACCAAGAGTCGCCTTCAAGTATTATGAACCATCATGAACACTACCTGGATAACCAGTTAGTGTTCAGTATGGTTCATAATACTTGACAAAGATACTAGTAACTGTGTCGAAACGTTGTGTGAAATAATAAAGAAGAAGTTGATATCCATAAAATCTCTGTTCCAAAAATATATGAATACTTTTAAATGTAAACATGTAAATCCTTAATTGATCTGTTTGATAGAATGTGTTGGTGTGTGAAAGATTGATTGAAACTCATAAGGTTTGAAAACATTAATATCTAACCAATAACACAACAGTGTACATTATAAATAGCTGGCACTTTATTTCTACAGCAATAGCTTATATTGCTTATATCCCCGGTTCGCTGCCTTATGGAACATAATTGATCATATCTTACAAACTGTTGTACGTTGAAACGTGACGTCGATGTCAAAGAGTAAGAATTGCATGCTTTTTTTGTGTGATTTTTCTTCATGGACGGCGAATGGGTCTTTTTAGGGAGGCTTATTAGTATCATACAATTTCATACCAGTTTTATGCATGCTTTGTTCCTGTACAAGGTACAATCGGGAAAATTCATTACTCAAACAAGTGTATTAGCTTGAAGGATCCTGTAAGGATCCCGCATTTCCTGTAAGGACACACGCAAATTAAAATTCAAAATTCAAGTGAAAACACCACGGTGGAAATATTATCACAGCGGTAAAAATAATACCACGGCGGTTGCAATTAATGTAGCGTTTTTCCACTTTAATTTGTACGTAATTCGTTTTTCAGTTTTCTAGAAATTACTGTTTCTTTGTCAACAAATTATTGTGCACAACATTTGCAGGTACCGGAAAAATCGGATATGCAGCTTCGAGCATTTTTAAATTAAACAGTTTGCTGTCTTCTTCGACCTTTAACCTTCCAACATTGTTTAATAGGAGAGCCTTTTTAGATGCAATGTTTATATATAAATGCTTGAATAATATATATGACTGTTCTTATATTCTATCTCAATTGAATTTTAATGTACCAACAAGAACACTTAGAACAGTTCATATATTCAAACCACGACGTAGTCGTATTTATCTGCATAAACACTCTCCTTTAATACGATGCATGAATAATTTGAACAATACTGTCTGTGATAATAATAATAATTGTATCGATATTTTTAGCCCTCCGTCTACCTTTAGATCATAGCTTAAAGAGGCTTTACATATTTAAATCATCTTTGTGATCATGTTATTGTTATCTGTTATTTGTTGTTTATATGCATGTCTGTGAGTGTCATAGCCTGTGAATTGGACTTGTTCCCGTAGGTCATCCTTTGGAAATAAAAAAAATAAATAGATTACAATTGCTTGCGGTATGATGAAGATAAGATGGTTGAACTCTTCAGCAGTATATGTCTAAAAGGTTTTTCAGTACTGCGCTAAAATTATAATTCAAAAGACTTCCGCAAAGTCATATCCGTTGTCTTGTTTGTGCCATTTCCTAATTTGGTCATGGTTACATTTGTTTCTCTCTAATTGTTTCTTGTATCAAAGGGGGTGTGTGTTTGTTATCCCACAGATAGCCATCGTGGCGCTCTGGGAGAGCTTTGTTGAGTATGATGTATTCAACGCGGACGGAACTGGGGCTATTTAGAGTTCACCAGAAATTTAGTCACAAATGAGATAACCTTATTATCTTGATAACGTCCCCGGTGCCTTGTTCATTAGCTGAGTTGTTACTTCGACGAACCATGAACTTAAATTCACTAACACTAAACTACAGTTTGACAACAGTATAAAGAGGAGATCACTTTGACAGGAAATAACTATCAAGCTTCTGACAGGCACTTCCCTCTTTTAACATTACAATGTCCAGGAACAAATCTGCCTTAAATGTAACGCATGGGATCGGATTAGATAATGAAGTATCAAAATGTAGCTTTTCATATTTCACGCAAGGACACGACACTGCCATCGTATGAAATCAAAACCATTTATTGACTTTTATGTTCAGAGTTTTACTACGCGTTTGAGGGGCCTGTTGGGGGTAGCTTTCTGCTGACTGGTGATGGACGCCTGTTGAGGGTAGCTTTCTGCTGACTGGTGATGGACGCCTGTTGAGGGTATCTTTCTGCTGAATGGTGATGGACGCCTGTTTAAGGAAGCTTTCTGATGACTGGTGATGAACGCCTGTTTAGGGTAGCTTTCTGCTGTCTGGTGATGGACGCCTGCTTATGGTAGCTCTCTGCTGACTGGTGATGGACGCCTGTTGAGAGTAGCTTTCTGCTGACTGTTGATGGACGCCTGTTTAGGGTAGCTTTTTGCTGACTGGTGATGGACGCCTGTTGAGGGTAGCTTTCTGCTGACTGGTGATGGACGCCTTTCTAGGGTAGCTTTCTGCTGACTGGTGATCGACGCCTGTTTAGGGTAGCTTTCTGATGACTGGTGATGGACGCCTGTTTAGGGTAGCTTTCTGCTGTCTGGTGATGGACGCTTGTTTAGGGTAGCTCTCTGCTGACTGGTGATGGACGCCTGTTTAGGGTAGCTTTCTGCTGACTGGTGATGGACGCCTGTTGAGGGTAGCTTTCTGCTGACTGGTGATGGACGCCTGTTTAGGGTAGCTTTCTGCTGTCTCGTGATGGACGCCTGTTTAGGGTAGCTCTCTGCTGACTGGTGATGAACGCCTGTTTAGGGTAGCTTTATGCTGACTGGTGATGGACGCCTGTTTAGGGTAGCTTTCTGCTGGCTGGTGATGGGCGCCTGTTGAGTGTAGCTTTCTGCTGACTGGTGATGGACGCCTGTTGAGGGTAGCTTTCTGCTGACTGGTGATGGACGCCTGTTGAGGGTATCTTTCTGCTGACTGGTGATGGACTGATCAAAGTTAAAACATAAACCAAGAAAGCTATTGACAGTGGATGTGTTTTTTTTAGACGTTGTAGAGAATTATAGATGTTGTTGGTCGTTACGTGTACACAGTCGAACCAACGATACGTGCAAATGTTGAAAAACACATAATTGTATATATTTTAGAAAACAAAATCGTTGATCTTTAGCTTATTTCATCTTGTCAATTGGGTCTTGTCAATTGGGTCAATAAGCTGCTGAAGCAATTGAGGAATAATCTTTGCAGTTATCATGCATTGTTCAAGAATGGCATTTTTCCTTGAACACAAACTTCTAAAAATAACGAAATATGAATCATTATTAAAATTGTTCCAAACGTGGCCATATCTTTGGTTATCGTGAATATATATCTGGGTGAGATTCCGGTGCACTTTAAGGCGTTAACCATCAAGCTCGGTTGCTTCTTGTGACCAGGTACATCATCTTCGCGTTTAACGTGTGCTGGACGGTAGTGGTTCGCCGTAAAGATTTTCCACCTCCCTTTAAGCATCCACAACAACCTCCCATACTCATTCATATGCCTCCTGCGAAAGACATCCAAGAGATCAAAGAGAGAATGTTCTGCCAGAACAAAGTCATGCGTAATAAGATCAAGAAATTACTGTCGGTTCATCTCAGTTCACACGCGAGCACCAAAAAGAACCCTTTCAAACTAGAAATATTATTTATGCCGTTTTAGAATTAAATACATCAAACAAGCATTCAAGGAAATATATTATTTATCTGAGAGGATTATTTTTATGTATTTTATTATGGAGTCATAAACATAAAACGTCAACAGTCAAAACAGTGCTAACGCAGGATAACTGGAAAAATCCAACATTTAGTGATTTATTTCGATCCAAACGAATAGAAAAGGCTATACAACTAACATGTGTTGTGATCTTTGTCAAGATATTAAATGGGGAATAGTAGAATTACTCAGTCTGAAGAGGGCCTGCACCACCTACACTCCATACCTTGAAGTCATCTTAATGAATTAATAACACTACAAAAGGAACAGCATAGCGTCAAGCGTTGACAGTTACGTTCATGCTGGAAGACTCCTAAAGTCAATTCATATAAATCGTAATAGTGGGATGATAATTAAACTAAGCATTAGAACAATTACATGTTATTTTTGCTTCAGTCATGCTTTCACTTATATGATAGCATTTATGTAATTGATTGTAATAATAATACTATTATTAACAAAATCTTTATTTTAATTGGGTAGCGTGAATAGCACTTAGGTTTATCTTCCTCAAGCTCCATCACAATTTTAGTAAGAGATTAGTACAACCAGCGTACCAACAATGTGAGAACTTCCTTTGCATGAACTATGAAAAATGCATGTGTGGTGAAAGGACAATAATGCCACACACACCTTCAAGTTTTGACAATTAAACAATAACAATATTTTCAAATTATATACCTCGTCTTCGAAACACCTTTATCTTATGACCTTGATCTGGGCCTACGATCATACATACATAGCTGTTTTGCAGTGGTTGTTAATAAGAGAACAACTTAACAATACATGACAGGAAAGAAAACATGACAAAAGTTTAACAAGCACAATAAGTATGATTCCATGTACGTTAGAATATTGCTGAATTTGTAATTTATTACGGGTGCTTCCTGAGTGGGTTTCGTTTAAAAAAAACATCATGTATGTCACAAAAGAAACATCACATTGAATGTTATAAATGTCTGCCAGATCAATTCAACTTCTACATCTTCTAATGTTCGCGCGAAACACGAAATTGCATTACTCTTTTCGCGACTTCTTTGACTCTCTGAATGAGGAATGATAATTTTCAATTTAAATAGATCAGGTACAGTATTAGTTCTTAAGAGAAATGCAGGCCAATGTTCGAATTCGTTTTGGCTATCGAGTTGGTCCATATACATACCATACGCCCTTTAGTGTACGACTATGATTATACTTTTCCTATAAGGCCAGTTGACTACGGCCAGTAGGCCTATCTTTTTAACTTATATACATGCTGTCATACTTAGCACTGGATGAACAGTATGTTTGTGCTTTCATTCATGCTGTCATGCTTAGCACTGAAGGAACTTTGTGTTTCAAACATAACCAATACTTGTAGTGACTTACATTATTTGGTTTAGTAACGGCCTCTACCCGGTGTTGGAATAAGTTAAATACCTCTATCAATACGTAAAGATAAATACATCTATCAATTAATTCTTTACGCATTATTACAAAATATATATAAACGTTAAAGCCATACAACTATAGTCCTATCACAACTCAAATTCCATTCTATCTTTAGAATTACCAAAAAAATACGTGTATTTACCGCACAGTTTACATACAAAGGATCGGTTTCACTGTAACTTGAAATACTAAGGTTCGTAGAAGAAATTACTGAGAATACCTAATATAGTGTATTTCCTATCAATTAAAAACTAAGAAATTAAATTGGATTATAAATAACCAATCAATGAATCATTTCATTTCTGGGGTTACTATGCCGCGGTAGAAGTAAATGCAGTGAACGTTACGCAGAACATTGGATGTGTGAGACCATTGGTCAGCTGATGTTCGTTCTTTTCAAAACTTAGGCAGAATACACTACAAGCCGCACAGTCCGTCACAAGCCATTGTTTCTTCAGGATTATCAAGAATGGTCTACTACATTGTGTCACATAAACCATTAAACGTGGTTAGCTAGGATAATCTAATCTTTGAAAGCTGGCAGAACAGCGATTTTGCCCAGAGACGAACCACATGATTCAGAAAAGTACCTGTTCGCAGTAATGTTAACAACAAGCGCGACAAATATGCCATACCAACAGATCCACGTTATTTCATTTATTTCCTCAGAAATTTTCTTTGATTTTGATATTCATGATCCGCTCGAGCATGACCAATTTGGGATTTCAGAAACCACAGATTAATATAACTCAAAACGCTTGAAACCATACTATATAACAATACAGTTTGCGCCAATGTGCAATTTCCAGGCTTTTTAAAGCTAAAATGTGTCTTTCGGGGCACTTGGATGCTGCAAAAAGTAATCATATGACGATAAAAGGGTAATTTGGTTTCTGCTTTGGATGCTATTGTTCTGTTATAACGCGTTATTTTAGAATGAATTAATTGCTGATGGGAATTAGTTGGTGATGCGATCGTCAATGCATTCCAAGCAACGCAAAAGGAATAAAAACGAAAAGGAACTAATATAAACGATAACTAATGTCGACGATAACTAAAGCTTTCTTCCAATTTACAAAATAACTTTAAAGCTGCTTTCGTCTCAAGTGATTTCTTTAAGCTCTTTTTTAGCTCTGTAAATAGATATCTGACTTTGCTAGTAGTGCACATTGAACGTGTCATGTTTCGCTTGGTGTAACGTCAGTTCTACATGTTTAATTGCTCACGTAATACTCTAGAATGTATAACATGTCTTGTAAGCTGTATTTGTTGGATGTAAGGATTCTTCAACTTGCTCTCGGCATCTAAACGTTTTGATCTATCTCTGGGGACACGCATCCGGATGATCAAAGAACGAA
>JAVFBZ010172112.1:0-16314 GCA_032466195.1 Katharina tunicata | reverse complement strand
GTTGAGGTAATAGAATATAATAACTTTATGGATTCCAACTTATTTATTGAAGCAAAGCGACGTTTCGGTCTCTGTCCTGAGACCGAAACGTCGCTTTGTTTCAATAAAGAAGTTGGAATCCATAAAGTTATGTCATCTGTAAATTGTGGGCCAAACCTCAAAACTATGTCCAATATCGAAAGTAACAACAATTGATTTGGAACATGTCCAAGACAATGCTGAAGAATGCTGCCAGCCAAACTGTGTTTTTGAAACAAATAAGCCAATATGATCTCAATGCAGTTGGATAATAGGATTTTCTATTTTATTATTTTCGCCAACGTGTAATTTGTTCTCAAGAAAACAGTATGTCTTGGCCAAATCTCCTTTCACGCGCCTATTAATTTAGTGGTACTTTTTCACTTATTCCGTAATGTGCAAAAAACAATGCACAGAATTATCAAAGTAATGTCAATGAAAAACATTAACTTCACCGTAGACTAAGCGTTTTAAATATTTTAAGCTATCCCACAAGCGAATTCCTTGTAAAACTTCCAATCAAACCCTTAATCACAAGGTCACCCTGAGTTCAACCTAAACTGCTCTATTTACCATAGAATATTTTTACAAAAAAAGAATAGATCCCACAGAGTTTGGTTAGCTTGTTACAACTCGTGTAGTTTGTAGTTGTTTCTTGACAAGACTAAGTTGTATTTTAACACATTCCATGCTTAAACGATCACATTGTCTAACTACGTAAACTTGCCATAGGGTTTACAAAGTTCACTTTTTTTGTCGAACCTGTGATTTCTATGACTGTTCAATAAGACTGTTCAATGTAAAATGTATGTTCTTTTTATTTTAACGCCATTTTACTTAAACTAACTTCAACAATAAATGCCAAACACTGTTTTAGCTGAAAATCAAGGTTTTTAATGAATATTAGAGTTTTGTTGTTGGTTCTACTATTTATTATAAAAATCTCACAGAGATTAGGAACAAAACACGCTACCTGTTGCTCAATGGGTTACAAACTTAAATCTTGTGGCAGACAGCATGAATGGCAAGTTGTTCTCCTTATGTCAGATGATATATAGTCCGTATTCACGACGAATTAACTCATGACGTCATTTTCATTTACAGAGCTAAGTTCACCCTACAACAATTCTGTTTTCTTTTGGGGTAACGCTCTCTTATCTAACCAGAGTGTTCTGGCAACAGTTAGCCCATTACAGGATCATATCGGTCCAAGTGTTCAATTTCCAGAACAGATGTCTAATTGTATATTAACTGCCGGACGCTTCTGATTGTGGGTTCAATACTTTCTGGTAACAGTTTGAAACCACTCTTTTCTGAACAAGTATGAGCTATAACTGGGGAGCGGTACCCCAAATTAACAAATCTCTCGTGGCGACTTTACAAAAGCCTCAAATATTAAAAAGTATTACATCATCATACCGCAAACACCTTTTATTTACTTTTGCTCTTATGTTTTGAACATCAGAAGCTTTTTTTGTTTTTCCAGCAAGTAGTTCGTCACACTTTGAAATAGTCTTTTCTAAGAAGCGTTGAAAATAGCCTGCATGTCTTCCCAGCTACTCTTGTCCACTCCCATGATAAAATCTACCCACCAAACGGTACCTCTGGTGGTGTTAACATTTCCCGTCTCCGGGTTCATTATACACATATAGACTGGGCGCCAGTGTTTCTCTTTCAGCAGCATTGCCTGACATACTGAATAGAATTGTTGTTCATTGATGAAGTCGTCTTCGTCTGTGTCCACAGCGGAAAAAATGTGCCGAATGATAGTGTCCACCACATCTACAGCCTCCGCTCTGTTGGTGAGGAGGAATCCAGTCAAATTGACCACGACTCTCTGCTGCTCGACATCGATGTTTCCAGACAGATGTTTGTCGCCAAGCAAAATGGCTCCGAAATGCTTAAACACGTTTCTAAGCTCCAAAGCTTTTGCATCAGGAAGCTTGTATGCCTCAATGATACGCTCAGCACTATGACTCCAGTCAGTTGATCTCATTCGGTCGTCCGTCAGTTCACTCTGCGACATCCAGAACCTCCATTTGTCCTGCATAAAGTCCACTAAGTATGACATTGTGATTTAACAAGTTCAGTCCGTCACTCTGATCTTTTCTTTGAAACTCCTTCTTTTCCTCGATCCAGCCCTATTTCTCCTTGCACACCTTTCCCCTGCAAAATAAAAACACATCCGCAATACGTTCATGAAACGTTCTGTGACATTATTACCAAACTTATATCGACTTTGACATTAAGCACAAAGCATGTACATGAAGCATATATAAAACTTCTATATTTACTGCTGAAATATCTTACCTTAAATAATATATAGGGTAATCTTATGTCATTTTAATAATGAGCCATGTCACTACGGAAAGGCGCAGGCGCAGAGACCAGGGTAAACGGCTCAATACACATTACAAATCTTAAACTCCACTCTTAAATTTTACATACACAATTTTATATCCTATTAACTGAAAACTCTCTGAAAGCGTCTTTTAACATCGTATTAAGTAACATGTTACTGTGTGCTGGGCTGGTGGTAGAGGAGAGCTTCCTGTGCCCTGGTGATCTCTGATCTAATGGACACCAGGAAGTCTATTTATTGAGGTGTCCTCTATTTCGTCCTGTTAATACATGTAGTGTTTTGTGTGTTGCCAATGTCGTTAAGGGTGGTTCCCTTTACGGGTATGGCTGGTACGCCGTAGTGTGGGTGAAATAACCTAAAGTACAGCGTAAACCTAAATGAACCAAACAAACAGTGTGGTAGAATAACTTTTGGAAAGGCATTGCATATATTTTACCAGGTACATGTAAGGTTTTGTATCGTTGCGTTATGCTCTTGATATGGTTTCATTGAGTTTTATTGAGCGGATTTTTTTGTATTTTAGGTGGGCAACTTTAGGAAAATTACCTCTCGCCGCCATGCACTATAATGGCTGTGTCAAGAGAGCGAATTCACATACATGTATACGGCAACATGCACTGCAGACCTTTCACGGCCAAACTTAACTTCTGTACAGTGTGTGTTCGACTGGTGATAAATGTTTTCTAAAGGCCAAATCTATTTTACAAAGGGCTGGTCTAAATGGTAAAAGTACACGTCATTGGGCTCAGCTGACGGGGGTTGACAATGTCCCGCTTACAACCATTTGTTAACTTAAAATGTACGAGGTCATGGGGTCACTGGCTCAAAGTTAAACGAGAAAACATAAACAATACTCATAATATGTCCAAATATGATAACGGGCCAAGATGTGAACGACCTAAATCATCTCCTTAATATGATTTGTGCTTATCCACCAGATCCAACACTATTTTGACACAACATGGCATTGTTCGTAATAGCGATATTTGTGAAATAGATAGAGGTACAGTATTGTTTATTGTTTATTGATTATTTTCCGATGTTAAATCAACAGGGCTATATGTCCCAATTACAGATCATTGGCCAGCTATATATTATTTATCACCTTAGGCATACAGCAGGTTAATTCGTTTATTACTCACATGACGAATGTGGTATAGATATTCCCAGGTTTGTTTGTGTAATGGAAGTTTTACACCATACTTTTTGTTATTTCACTCATATGAAGGCGTGCCAGACCAGTGGATTAAGGAAACTGCCCTGAACGACACTGGAAACAATCAAGACACAACACTTCTGCAGAACGACAAAGAAGACACTACTAGTCGGGATCAGAGAGATCAAGGGCACAGGAAGCCCCAACCACACGCATTCTGTAAAGGGGAGGCAAACTATTGTAGATTGTTTGACCGAGTAGAGCTTTTGAAGGAGAAAAATTATCTCGTTTGTGAACATCTTTCATCATCTGGTTAGAGCCGCATTTAGCAAAATTATGTAAGTTGGACATTCCATTTTACATTGTTGGTTTCTCCGCTACATGTACAATAGTTCAGTAAAACAAATCTCCTAAAACAAACGTATGTGTTTAAGGCAGTATTTACTGTTAAAACACACCACCATACTATGAGTGAAATACCCTTTAACATGGCGGTAAACATAAATCAATCAATCCCTTAAAGTAAGCGTAAAACACATGACTTAATGCGCTGACAAACATTAATTGAGAAGGATTTTGCGACAGTTTAAGGAGATATTAACAATTTGCATAGCATTTGTTGTCCACCATACAGGTACTCTAGCAAGCTATTGGAACAATTCCACACATTAAGGACGCATTCTTGTAAACATTTCTGCCTGTTTTACGTATACAGAATGTCTTTGTTATGGGATTATTTTCCTATTCAAACTCCATTTAAAAAATCAACACCATGGACAAAACATAAAGTCTGACTAGTTTTTAAATATTAAAATCATATTAGACCCATCAAGCCATAGCTCAATTCACCTTTAAAGTATTCCTGCATTGCACCTTTCTTTTTTTTCCGTTGTCGCGATTCTCATCTTGAAAGTCAGTCTGACCTGACTGCATTCATGTACAGTTAGAGTAAAAGCCGGTTTTTGTATCCAGGCTAACTGACATATGCACTCTAAGTTTTTAAGCGATGGAATTCCGAAAAGATAATTGTTAACCAAATAGGTTGTAATATTAAAAGTGGCAGTTATTTTAGCAAAATAGGTTATCACATTACAAAGATGTTTGTGCAACAATAAGGTGCTTTTTTAGTACACGAGTATTTTAGATAAAACAGTGATATTGGTGATAAAATTATAGTTCGGATTTATGGGTGACCATAATATAAAAAAAATATACTATAGAATCATGACTATATAGATCGATTTTATTCGTTGGCAAAATTTATTCCAATCTTGTGTATCAGAGATTTATCAGCTTAATTATACTATAGTCTATGACTAACACGTGATAGTACTATTCATGTAGCTTTTTTATTTACAAGTTAACGTTACAATAACTTACAAAGGACATATGTGTTCAGCTAAATAGGTTCTGTGTAACTATATCAGTATGAATATATGCCCTGTGTGCAATGCATCAAGTATGGACATACTTATATACATTATTCATTCTACATCTAAATATACGTGACATGGGACTGATCGATGTTAAATGTACATATTTAAAGGTGAGGGTCGAGCGTTTATTGTCACAACAGCTAAAAACAACTGGCTTATTTTTGTATTAACAGCAGCTACAATTCCAAGGTTATCGTTGCTCCTTTCAAACGTCAACCTATAAGAAATTAGAACTTAAGAAGTGTTTCAGATTTTTTCACTAATTAGGAGCAGGTATTTTGACGTGTCCTAGACAGTTGATAAAGGTGAACCTTTTTTAACTTCAGCTGCATATTAATTGCTCTATCTTAGTTCCTGTCGGATTATTGAGTTGAATGGATGCAAACAAATACCAAAGATCGCTAGTGTGAACATATTGTCATGTATTTGTTCAGCTTTAGCATAAGGGTATCTATATGCAGCTGAAACCCAGTATTCACATTGCGACGTATTCACCTTTGTCTTGTTTCGCGTCATATCAAGCGGTGTATAACCACACGTGTGTCACTTTTCATTCAGCTATAGATATTAGACGTGTGCAGTCAGAGAAAAAGTCTATATGAAAGAGCCCTGAGGGCAGTTAAAAACGATTCAGGTAATTAAGTGAATTGTTCTTCAGTAGTATGTTTACCAACACTTACATGTGACATATTTCTTCTGCCATGTTAAAGCCACTGTGTGTTTGCTTTATGTGTCTGTTCGCTCGCTTTAGGTGCATAGCCCGGGTTGCGTCAAAATGAACATAGTACATGATATACTGAACACTAATAGAACAGATGTATATGTTAAATCTGACAATAACAAATACACAATTTGCCGATACATATTATTTTAAATATAGCGGTAGAGTATATAGGGCATGTGTTGTCGGGAGAGAGCCGTGACGCATAAATACCTATGTCGTGCAAACCTGCAGCACAATTAAGGTTACTGGTCGATATGTTCTCTACGCTGTGCAATATGGCCGATGACTGTAGAGAAGACGGTCTTAAAGGTTTAACCGCAGAATTGTGTATCATGTCTACAGAGGCCAAGGTCTGTCCCAACACGAAGCCGGTACACTCTTTTAAATTATTCAAGTTGTCATTTTATTCGATTTAATGACGTCATGCCACGTGTAAATATATGGACTTGGGGACAGTGGGTTTACTGAATATCTGAATAGGTTAAACGTTCACTATTTAACTTACAATTGTGGTCTTCGAGCTAGTTAAGGGCCTATGACTGTCACAACCAGTCTACGTTCAGTTACCACTGGGTCTAATTCAGCAAAAAGACGGACGATGTGGTAGTCTATCACAACGTCCATATGATTGAGTATAGTATTTTGCCGAATTACTGAACTATATAATTAGAAAGTATAAAAATGGACACAGACTGTATTTAACTATAAAATCGTGTAAATACCTTACCAAGCTCTTTGCCGACAAACCGCCCTGTCACCAGATATACCCCCGAACAGAAAAGAACACAATAACAGGGTCGTTGAGCAGTCAGATTTGCCGCGCAGTCGCAAACAGGTCTGAAAATAGCTGTTAAACAGGATTTGAAAAATCCTTGCTTGAAAAATACGCACCTTTACAATTTTAGTGTTATTTGTTTTTTTCTCTCTCTGTGTCTCACCTGAACTACGTTACGCTTCAGTTTAACTATACACGTAGGTATAGGTAGCGCATTCCCGTGAGTTATGCGGCTAGCGAATCATAGATAGGCAGCTTCAGTCAACCAGATAGACCGGTTTACCTCCACTATTCATGCTCTGATTTAAATGTATATCTCCCCGGCTTTTGTGTCTATTTACTTGTTAACTCTGTATTATTAATCATTCGAGAATAATTCATATCTCTCTAAAGAGATTGGGAGTGTTAACTGAATGTCTAAATAGCGCGAGAGACATTGTAGTTATTCAGCTATACTTCATGTGATAGATTGAATTACCTTACAATTAAATCTGCGTCAGATAAGATTAAACATCAGACATAAATTGTGTAATGACTTAATACCATCGGGTAAGTCAAGTCGATCTTTACAATTAAGTGATTGGATATGAATGGATGAATCAATTAACTAGCCAACCAATCAATCAGCCAACCAACCAACCAACCAATCAATCAACCGACTGACCAACCAACCAATCAACCAACCAGTCAATCAATCAACCAACCAACCAACCAACCAACCAATCAAAGAATCAAGAAATTAAATTTATTTTGCCTACAACCAGTCCATTGCTCCAACCAATCAATGCACTTATCAAACTTTCGTTTAGCAAAAATCTTTCAAAGTTTTACCCTCATTATTTTTTAAAGTCCTTAGACTCTATGGGGCTTTTTCAATCTGCCTGATAATTGCTATTATCAAATATCTCCTTCTCATTGATTTTAAATGTAAAGAAATAAGATCCAGCTTGAATTATCAAACCGTGTATGAAAACCAATCCCCATAAAATGATGTCTGGAATTACTCATTATTTAAAATTCTCTCTTTAATTGCTCCCGTTATAATTTCTTTCGTACAGGTAAGTTCAAACACAAACTGCATTACACCGTTCCCCCGTTCCTTATCAATCAATCAAAAATATATGGACCATTCAATAGCAAGGGACCTTCGGTGACCTGCTATTACAGCTTGTTTTTATTATATGAACATTAACGTGAAATTACAAAATTTAACGTAAAGCTATGTTAGGCAACACAAATAAGTAAAAAGAGGGAAAAAATACCTGAATCACATTTTTTGGAACAACAAAACAATTTATTTAATACCAGTTTTCTTGACCTATTCATTTAGTTTTGTCTTCAAACTTAACAAATATATAAGAATAATGTTTGTTGAGATAACAAATTATTCATTATTCGGGTGAAAATAAACAAATGATTAACAAGTGCAAAGTGGAAATTTCAAACAATGATTATAACGTTATACGTTATTTTACACGTTATGCTTAAATGGGTAACATATTGTTATATTACAAAATTTAATTTGAATGAAAGCATCCGAAGTTAGAATAGCAGTGTTGAAATGCTTGTTAATTGGAATTGTACTGATTGTTCCCAATATGATTACTTTTTGGGCTTGCTTTCGTCTATTTAGTCCTTTTCGATACATTTAAGAAAAAATAGATCATCTCAACTTGTATTCAGATTAACCATCCGTGGTTATTGGACGTTGGACGCCTTCGTCACTCGGACAAGCTTGCGGGGATATCAACAAAACAGAGAAGATGCTTAACTCTATGTGTCCTTTGGTCTAGCGAAAGCACGCTTGGTCTCTGACGCGGACAGCACACTGGGTATTCTATCCCACTCATGATCGTGGGAGCAGTTACTAACACTTTTACTTATTTCTTTATTTCCAGATATTAAAATAGCAGGTCAAGTACAGACCAATGAGCCGCTTTATTGTCGAAAAAATAGATAGAGCCCAGAAAGGTCACGACCTTCCTCTGGTAACTGACAGACTAACACATTTACAGTCCGCGCGAGAGTTTGAACAATCGTCCTTGAGGATCAAAATAATTAGTGGACCCGACGTGTATACTCTAGAAGTTTGCGATCTAGACCACTCTCCCACTGAGGCCATAACTTTTGGCAAAGGCCGTAATGATTGAGGTTAAACTTTGTATGTCTGCCTTTTCTACCATGGTTTGATTTAAGTTAGAGACGAGGAAATAACCAAATAATTTTTTATTTTATTTCGGCTTTATTTTATCATGAGCTTCGATTTAACTTAAGAAGTTACAATGCTGCATCGTGTCAACTTAGAGATCTATATTATTGCTATCTTACTTTCGTCCATAAAATCTTCTGTTTATGCTTCTACTGCATAGAATTTTTAAGGTTTGGCAATATCAATTGAACTTTGTGTATCTGATGTGCGTGAATGCAGTAAATTAAAAAAAAAACTTTCCTTATAAAGCTGGTAACTGATTTCAGCCGAAATTTCTCCCCCAGCAACTCTGCGTGAAAATAAATTATAGATATAAGTTTATTCTAGGTATCTAGTCTCTTTAAAAGTGTTATAAATATTTAGTCTTTCTTCACATGTTTAAGTATTGTTCGCGTAATTTTATTAAAAATACACTTTTTAAAGCCTGAACATCTATAATGTATTTGGTACGGATATGCAGATAGACATTTTTATTTAATTATTACTAAACCGATTTATATTTTGCTTTAAGGCAATCCGCTTCCTTATAAAACATTTTAATATTGCATTGTATTAGTGTGATAAAGTATGAAAATAAAATAGAAAATATATATTCTTTGCAAAACGTTTCTGTAATACTATAAAGAAAATTGTCGAAAGTCCGTAGTGCGTATCCAGTTCTGCTCCATGTTATCACAAACCGCTTGTGGCAAGCCTAATGACTCAGCAGTTTTCGTTGGTAACATTTTTAAACCGTTCCCATACTGTCTCGTCTGTACCGAACCACAGATCAACCCACCAATTAACTACAGCTTCCACCGGAACTCTGTCGCAGTCAGAATGCTTCAAATCACCGTAAAAGACCGTGGCACTATCAGGATGAATGCCAAGGCTCTTGCACGTCGACAAGAATTCTTTTCGCGAGACAACGGAATTACAATCGACATCCGTGGTCATGAAGAGTTGAAGCGTCGCGTCATAGATGTATTTGTACGCCTTGACACTACTTTCTTTATAAAATGCTGTCAGATTGTCGACAAGATGATGCATTTCCACACGCCCTTTTTCCTTAAAGTAATCGTTTCCAAGAAGTTTGCCGCCAATTTTATGAAAATTCTCTCTGACTGCTTCCTCCTGCTCCCCGGATAGGTTGTGTTCTTTAATAACCGTCTCCGCTCCCCTGATCCAGTCTGTCGCGGTCAAGGCACCGTCTTTGTTTATGTCTAATAGGCGAAACCAGACACGCCACTTCTCCTTCAGAAACTCCAGTTTTTGGTCTGCATTCATTTTCTTAATCGACCTTTCCTCTTCACTCTGTACAATATAAAAAAAATCAAGTATTATTGGGTGCGGAACATTAAGATCATGACGAACAGAAACATGTAAGATAGATCTGAGAAAGTTGTGTGATGAAGCGCGTTTTTTTCTTCTAAAATGCTCGTAGATTATCTTTATTTCGTCATTTTACTTAAATGGCATATTTGTTTCGTCGACATAAGGTAGAAACCAAGAAGAACCCTTGTAAGTTTGTACATCGATATAAGAAGTCACCAGTCGGCTGTGAGCATTATTTTGTACATGTATAGTTGAACGCCTCAAAAATAAATCGAACCTTCCGCTAAAGAGATAATCATCTCCCGCTTGAGACAAAGACTCATCTGAAATATTGCAGTCAAACACTATCTCTCCAAAAACAGAGATTGATATCATATTTTCACGACAAAGGTAGGAAGAAGTTAGTTACATTTTTGTTCTTCGTATTATCAGGATTTTATTATGTTTTTTGTCAGCATGCCTAGTCCTGAGGAGGGTTTAGGTAAACTTACAATTTTATATATAAAAAGGATGGAACACTAATAATGAATTTCTCTGGTAGTCTTTCAGCCCCGGCAGTTTTACGAACAGGTTCAACATATATAAACTAAACCAACTATCATGTTTAATTATTGGACCCAATTTTTTCAATAATACCTCGCAACTCCAATTGATCTACCAATGACTGTTTACCCGGCAAAGTGACATACATCAATACCAGACAAGAGCCCATAACTTCAACTTGCACAGGCCGCACTACAACACCGATCTACCTCTCTATACGCTACCAGTTAAATGTCCTCGAGAGTGGAATAACCTTCCTGTTGAATTCAAATCGTTGATTTCCTTATCTTTATTTAAATTCAAACTTAAGGATTATTTACTTCCCTTATGAGTCTTGTCGACGTGTTTGTATTTAAGTCAATGTGTCTTCTGTAAATAAATTATATAGTAGTGCTCATTATTTATACATAATGTAAATCCTCGATACATCACCCCTTCTATGTTTTACTCTAATCAAACATGGGATAGAAAAAGTTCCTATGAACTTTATTCCCGCCTTAACTATCAAATCTGTATTAAAACAAAAATTTAATTACACATTATGGTGAAATGAAATGAACTCTACAAAACATTCTGATAAAAGGACGACCTATCTGCCTAAAGGATTCACACTTGTCAGTACTAAGAAACTATATTAATTTTTGTACAGGTTTGTTTTCATTTTGATCGACCTAAAGAAATCTTATGTTGTTCAAATGTCTTTTCAGAGTGACAGATATTAAACCAAAGAATGAGCCCGTAGTTCTGGTCTACGTTGGAAAACTCACATTGAAAAAAAGGGATCGTTGTCTTGGAACTTTTGCAATAATCGCTTCCTATACAGTATAATTTCTGCCGGACATTTTCCTTTAAAGACGGGTTATATCAGGATAAAGACTCAGATAATATTCAAATAACAGAAGTAAAGTAAAGTAAAGCACTCAATCTTTAAATGTATCAAATAAATCGCGATTTGAACATTTCTGATTGAGGATGTCAACCGATTAATTTTTATAAAACTACATGGATTAAACTGTCCCAAACAGTTTTTCTGGTAAACATGCAAGCGATTTTTGCTATGTTTTTAAGAGAAGACCTTGTTTCCCAAGAGATAAACACTGCTTCTTGCAGTTAAAACTGCATTTGTGTGGCTTAAAAACATCTTGACAAGATGTTTTTTTTTTTTTAAGCGAGGCATTGACGTAAGGCAGCATCGGGTGTTTTTTGACGGAAATGTCCGAAGCAAATCGCGTTTGTATATCTGCGCCATATAAAAACAACTCGCCCCTGACTAAGGAGATTGAATAGCATATAGCCAGACAAGGAGGAAAAGATGGCTTGTACAATCATAAGAGGTGAAGTCAATCAAAAAGAACACAAATAACGTTAAGAATGGATTTGTATGTAATAGTACATTGAGGGTTGTGTCCCCTGGATGTGGATTTATAGGTAATATTACTTTGAGGGTTGTCTCCCCCTTGATAACAGCTTGTCAGCTTGTTATTTCACTGTCTACATCCACACTTTAACGTAGGGTATACAATATAAAACTGTTCTATTCAATCTTAACTTGTGGAACAATACATATTTAATTCTAAACAACATGTTTTCTGCGTTTTTATTGTGAATGTAATTTGGCCCACAATACTGAGTAAAGAGTTGGTGTACGTGCCTGGAGCGTGATCTTATTTAACACGACTGAGACAAGATACAAGGAAACGAGGACCCGAATGAACATTGACAATTGTCATGTAAATTTGGGCTGCGGGCGTTATGCACGCCTTTATTTCTATTTATTTTTTTACTCTTTTCACGTTCCAAAATATGTTATACTAACATATTTTGTTATAATATAACATATTTTGGAACGTGAAATGTCATGTTATGTATTAATAACTAGATACACTTAGGTTAATTAAGCCTACCCCAAAAGATGAAGTGTAAACTATCAGGTGAAAGGCATACCCTATGTTCTGTGTTTGTCTGTTTGATTGATTCAAGTTTTATTGCGTGATTAAGATTATTTGTGGTAACTCGTATGGCAGTCCAATGGGCGAAGGAATGCACACTAAACGACATTGGTAGCAATACATTTACGGGAGGAAAGCAGGCCACCACAACAAATTGGCTGCATGACTCCTCTTAGCTTAGGCAGCACCAGAGAAGTCATGGCTTCCGCCTAACCACAAAATAATAATCGATTTAGATTTAATACGGCACATCCGTAATATGAATATATTCTTTCCATTTTGTCTCGTCACGAAGTTCGCGACTAAGGTTATGCGCATTAATTGTCTACGGGTGTTTTGAGTTACTATACCAATTAGCGTATGACTATTTATTAAAATCAAGTATTTTAAGTATACAATTATGAAACGGCAATCAACCTTTCTTCAATCAAATTCGCTAAACAGGTGACATCCCCAGAACACAATTTCGCGTAATACAGAATCAGAAATACTTTTCAAACAAAGGCATGGTGTAGTTAGTATATTTCGGCTTTATTATGTTAATCGTAAGGTAAACATGATTGCAAAGTAAGGCCGAATTCTATTATCAATACCAACATGGCTTTCTTTATTCGGCGTTTCTCTTAATGTATATGAGTTGACATCATTATAATGAATTTTTAGACAATATAGTTTGACTCATGTAAAAAATTTAACACATTTTTAGTTGCCATCTCATTGACTTAAAATGCATTAGCCTTGTTTCTTAACTGCCTCTTATATGTAAATGTAAGACTTGTTTGAGGAGAAGACTATGAACGTGCTTATCTGACCACAATAATATAATCAGAAAAAACACCTTGACAAATGCTCAACCAACTAGGTCATTGCGCACACTTAACGTCATAGAACATGTGTTAGACAATAGATAGCTAGATAAAAACGCTGTGGAATTAATTGTTCTATTGCATCCATGTTTCACCAACTGCGCAAAGTTGTGCAGAAAAACCTGAGCAGATTTACCCTTGTCTTATCTAAAGACACCTGCATATGAGTGAAATACCCTTAAGTACGACGTAAACCCCTGCACAACACACAAGCCGTTATAAGCGTGTATGTAACGTGAGTTCGCTTCAGTAATGTTTTAGTCTATATGTAAATGAACCTGTGAGTGTACTGTATGCTATTCTGGTCTAGATTGAATGAAATTTAAAATATTTATAAATGCCAAAATGACTTTTAATTTCGCTTTGAAAGTGACTTCATATATAATGTTTATGCTTCGATCTTAACAACCTTCACATCTAGAAATAACTGTGCCCATTATTCCAATTGATTGGTTTGTCATCAGCTTGTTTAAACGCTGCACGCTTCAAGAAGACCTATTTTAAACTGCGTTTTTGTTTCGTTGAATGTTGTGCCAATAGATGATTAATTGTATAAAGCTGTCCGATATTACAGCTAATGTAACCCTATAACTATTATGTTTGTCTGCCTTATATATCAGATATATGTATGTATATATTTTTCACAATCATGAACAATCAGCAGGTCTCTGTCAGGTCTCTAACCCCGGAACTATATTAATGTGATATGGTGTATATAAGTGTAATGCAATCAATTATCTTGTTGTGTGTGCTGTCTGAAATGGAAAATAAAGTACATAATAACAAAACATTTATTTTTATTAAGCTCGCGATTGAGTCGGCATCTGTCTAAAATGGAACACTTGCGTATTTTATGGTATGTAATTATCATTTCCATTGTGCTATACATTCCTTGAATAGTTATCAGAAACGAAGTGTGATTCGTGACGTAATGGTAGCTTTCGTTTCCACACAGAGACTAAATACAAATAGAGCAAAAACAGTGTAATCAAAGAGAGACAAATATCTTTGGTTACAGTGTTACCATGCATGGATGTCAGCAGTCCATAAACTCCTCGCGTTTGTATGCTATAACGTCTCGGTTGAACTGATTGACATTATCCTGTTCCCTTGTTAAAATTTTCTCCTGCACGAACAATTTAATCCGGGCAAGGTACTATTTGCACGGATGAGTGAACGGGACTTTAAGCCTCAAGGACTCCGAACAAAGGTTCGCATTATTTAAGAAAAACTAAAAGTTGAGACATTTGTTGGCTCGCATAAATACCTAATGTGCTCGTTGGTGTTGCCTTGTCATCGTAATAATGCGTGTATATAAAAGACAGTTGGTCCAGTAATTAAAGCATTTGGACCATCACTTAACTTTGCATAATTTGTATAATGTAAACTATAATAACTTGTGTTTTTTCGTGTGTTCAATTAACTGTTATTTATTATTCCAATAAAATTATAGATTAAACAGTAAGTTAAAACACCATTGCTTTTGTTATCACGACGAAACTTAAAGAACCTAAAATAAATAGTTTGGGTTGTTTGTTTTTTTTCCATTCAAGATAACATTATTACGCATCATCATTATTCATCAACGCGTATTAATAAACGGGGCGACGTTGGTTGAGCGGTGACCTGCTGTCCTCTTCAAAGTACCTAGTATTGGTTCTAACAGCCGCCTCGACCTTCGTTATATAAGGGGGGTTTTTCTTTAGCTGCGTATGTCACATGGTGGTTTTTACGAATAACTTTACTAGTATCCATCCATTGGTCGGCTTTTAGAACCTGTCATATAAGTGAAATACCCTTGAATACGACGTTAAAGTCACACACGCACCCAGAATTAGGATTTTTCAACTAATTCCGTTTGCCTTGATTTTTACAAGATTTCATATTTTGTTCAAAAATTAAAACAGTCACGTTAAAATAAAAATTATTCATTTGGTACCAAGCTTGTTCGGACCAAGAGAAATCTAGCAGTTATTCAAATTTAACGGAAAGAGGGCTGGCCATATTTGCTCACAATGACTTTGATCCAGCCGCGGCGAATGACCTTGTTTATAACGAGCCAACATTTTTAACCTTGTAAGGGGTGTGGCTAACACGGTTGACTAGGAGTGACGTCGGTATATCAAAGTCTGTTTGTGCTGTGACAGCAGATCGACACATTTCCAATTAAAAATTCTGGCAGAATTTTCAGATTTTTTTACTTTTACCAGGCTTTTATGCTATCTTTACCTTCAAATTTGTGGGTAGAATTAATGGAATACTAGTACCTCTGACTTCTACTTTTTGATGAAAATATATATAATTCATCTGATTCTGTGATTATTTGGGTGCGTATGTGACTTTAAACAGCGCTCAAGTGATTAAATAAATAACTAAGCTGGATCTGTCAGGAGATATAGAAGCCTGTAAGACTATGGATGAATATAGCACGTGCGCTCTTAATTAGCAGTTGTGCACCAGACTCAATTATGCTGGGTGACTTTGTTTTCTCGCCTTCCCTGTAACTCAGTCAATAAAAGGAAAAAGTTGTAATGTCATGGGTTCAATTCCCAATGTATTCAAATATATATAAAAAAAAAAGTATATACAGCATTCAATTGGTCCCAAACTTTTAGAAATCGTATTTCACAATGCCTATGTAATTTAAACAGGTAGAAATTCATGAAATTTAACACACTGGGAACGAGAATCGCAACCTGGATCCTCTAAACAACTCTAAACTTTTGCTAGATGGAATCTTTCCAAAAACACAGCATTTTCATTACAGTGGTTATTGTTATTTTATTTTATTAAAATAGCCTACATGAATTCATTTGTTAAAATGCTCTAGTTTCGTTATAATAATTTAACTAAACTAGTGTCCAAAAGAAACGATACCACATGTGTGCAACGACATAAAATAAAAACTAAACAATGCAGAAGTTTAAGTTTGGTGTTATTCTTTTGAAAAATCTTTTCACAA
>JAVFBZ010172101.1:6299-16315 GCA_032466195.1 Katharina tunicata | reverse complement strand
ATATACCAATACGGTGTTTATTCCTTAGTTAACTTATATACCAATACGGTATTTATCCCTTAGTTAACTTACATACCAATACGGTGTTTATCCCTTAGTTAACTTATATACCAATACGGTGTTTATCTCTTAGTTAACTAATATACCAATACGGTGTTTATTCCTTAGATAACTTATATACCAATACGGTGTTTATCCCTTAGTTAACTTATATACCAATACGGTGTTTATCCCTTAGTTAACTTATATACCAATACGGTGTTTACCCTTTAGTTAACTTATATACCAATACGGTGTTTATCCCTTAGTTAACTTATATACCAATACGGTGTTTATCCCTTAGTTTACTTATATACCAATACTGTGTTTATCCCTTAGTTAACTTATATACCAATACAGTGTTTATCCCTTAGTGAATTTATATACCAATACGGTATTTATCCCTTAGTGAACTTATATACCAATGCGGTATTTGTCCCTTAGTTAAGTGTGTGCATAATTTACACGCTCACCAAGTTTTGAAATGACCATATCTGGTCAGACGTTAGTTACCCAGAACACATCAGACTTTAGTAACACACATCAGCCGTTAGTTACCCAGAACATATCAGAGTTTGGTTACCCAGAACACATCAGACGACGAGTTACCCAAGACAGTTACCCAGAACACATCAGACGTTAGTAACCCAGAACACATCATACGTTAGTTACCTAGAACACATCAGACGTTAGTTACTCAGAACACATCAGACGTTAGTTACCCAGAACACATCAGACGTTAGTTACCCAGAACACATCAGACGTTAGTTACCCAGAACACACCAGACGTTAGTAACACAGAACACACTTTTCGTAGAAAAAAATGTTGGTCTCACATTGATTCATTTGTGTTTTTGTTCACTTGTATGGCTGAGGTTTACTCTAACAGTCCCCATCGACACCAGCACAACCACATTATGTACTTATGCTGTTACAGGGAAATGTGATGTAAGTTGTAACATTTTTTCCCACGGTAAATAAAAGACGTTTTTAAATGTTGTATGTTTACATTTACCCAATGCAAACGGGTACCAACCAGGTGTTAACATAGGCGGGTGACAATCGTTGTATATCTCAGCAATACATCAAGGTTACTGCATTATAGTCAGGAGGCCATTGGTTTTACTTTGTCCGGGTTTATATTCACTCATGGTTATTTCACTCATGTGATTAGTCATTTGGGTGAATAAAATCACCCAAGATGACACCGGTAACTTACAACGGCCAGTCAAAGTAACATTTATGAGTTATAGTCTCCGAACATATTTGACTCTGTGCAGACTAGAGTAGGTAGGATGAAACCATTGTAACGGTAATGCTGGATTTGAACGTGTCTCAGTGTTGTGATGTGGCATATGATATCAGTGTATTGCTCACAACTAGGCTACGGATGTTGGTGGATAACTAACAGGATGTTTGTAAAGCAATTCGAGATGAGTGCACTTTAGTCCAGACAAATGACAGTCAGTTAGTCATTTTGACATGGTAATGTACAAGTAGGCCTACTTTCTAAAATAGGGAATCAAATCATTCTCCCTGCCGTCGAGTCATGGACTCAGAGGTATTTACTGGCCATCTTGTTGTTCACCTAGAAGCGAGTACGTTAATATGTGATTAAACTTTAATATACTTCACGATTTTATCTATTTTTCTGCCTTTTACAGGCTTCAAATTGAATCGGCCCTCAACGATTTTTTTTTCTCTGTTTAATTTTGAATAATTTGGTAGTAACATTTAGACGATTCATTCGCCAGCGCACTATTTAACGCAAACATTACTACAACAACAACAGGGATGGCCCGTCATTACATAAGTGCTGGTATTCTGCTCAATCTGGAGAAAGGTACGAACCTATTTTAGTATGGTAGGCCTACTGTGCATAGCTGTTCAACAAAGACAGGGTTTATGGTATAAACAAGCGCCATCAATGTATGCACTACTTTTCAGACTCGTCAATTGGCGATTGATCTCCAGCTGAGGTTTGCAGACTTGTTTCTTCGTTGGAAAATTGTGCAAATCGGTAGAATTTGACGAAATAGTTTAGTAATGCCAATCTGAGCAATATGACCGGTAACTGTTAAAATCCCTACATAGCTATACGCTTAACTCTACGAAACCATCGTGTATAGGACTATGTTATATCAACAAAACATTTGTCTTCAATATTCGTGTTACAAAAGCATAAATTTGCCCGTTACGTTTCTTGTATATCCAAAAGTGTGACAGGCAGTCTGGCATAGTGTGTTTTGTTTGGTAGAGAGTAAGGTTACCTGTGTTTATGGACTTGGGCCTTGGTTGTTAGAAATAACCCAAGGGGCGAACAGGACGCCTGCAGTTGTTGGCAATTTAAAGAACAATGGATTCCAGATTGTGTGTGCTCTCTAGTCCCGTTATACAAAGGGTGTTATATGTCTGTGTCATCGTATTCACGCGTCTAAGTGGAGTTCAATGTTTTAACGTAGACCCAGATTTATCGAGTGTCATTGGAGGCCCGGGCGGGAGCTACTTCGGATTTTCAGTTGGTATTATTACGGATGAGTCAAAGTACACAAGGTAGGTTGAATATACCGGTATATATTTGTATATATCTCTGCATGTTGCACGCATGTATTGTGCCTTGAATATTTCAGAGAAACCGCTCCCTGTTATCGTGACCAAACAATACTTAAATAGGCTCGTACTTTATTTGAGAAGAAAACAAAGACTGCATGCAATCTGATCACGCGATATCTCCTATATGTAAGACGCGGACTGGATAGATATCTGAGGCCTCTTGGAGACTGTTACGACATGGAATATAACACAGGAACAGAACTCAGACAGTATCTTGACTTTGGATATTCTGAACTGACTTTATTAAGAAATAGAGGCCTATTTATACTATACATGGGTAAGGGATAGGTATATAAGTGAGAGAGTGAGGGTGTTTTGGAATTAGGCAAAACATTTAGTCATCTAGGAAGTCCTGGTGAGTAAAAAGCTATTAAAACTGACCCTAGTGGAGTTTAGAGTCCCACCACAATCCTTAATAGGTCAGTTGGACAGTAAACATGGATATACGGTCACCAGACTGTCCTGTGTAGGCCCTTTAGGTCAGCTTATGGTAAGCGTTAATCAAACACAGTGACAAGCGCACGTGGGAGTGAAGATTAAACATAACTTAACTGAGATAAAGTTAATCAAATGGTTGTCTACATAATTCTCCATATATTGTTGCATTCGATGTTGAAATATTACCATTTAGGAGTAGTTTAAAGAATCGTAATTGGACACGTTCTATCAATAACAATTTATATAACAATGTCCGAATAGCGCCAATTAAGTTAAACTTTTATGGCCAGGCAATAAGTAATTAGAAATGAGCATGATTTCATTCTTTATTTAAGAATTCGACCCTATACGGTCTAAAGTGTTCGGAGAAACCGTTTCATGGTATCCGACTGAAATGGGGCGATGGTGATGTAGGAAACCCCCATCATGGCATCTGACTGGACATGACGTGATAACAGAGGGTTGGCCATTGGTATTTCTTTAAATATATGCGATGCGTTATTGTCAATAGCACGCACTTATACCACAAAGGTTGTTACATACGTGAATATAACATTTTAAGTCTTAACAAAACCTATCACGTAGGCCTACATAACAAAAAACAACAACAAAAAACAAAACAACACGTAATTTGTCTGGACCATTTGCTGTCTGGAAGAAACTTGATTAGAAGGCCTACTTCTAAAAGGATGGACAATCCATAATCAATTGTATCAAACGATCCATTGATTCACTTCGGTGACGGACATTGTATGTAATGACTGCATGGACATCGGAAAATAGCTGTGAGCGCCATAGCAAGGTCGCTGGTCCTTGACCTGATCAATCGACTTATGCCACCAACCTGTATCACGTGATTTGGCTCTCTTTCCGCATAGTCGTTTTATAGTTTTGTTTAGGCGGCATTTAGAAGCTTGGTACATTACATCTCAGTCGTCATGTTTTTGTTTTATAGTTTGTTGTGCTAAATAGGTTGATTTTATTTTCTTTTTTCTCTGCTTTTACCTGCTCTATATATCGATTTTTATTGGTGCGTAATGCGCTTGAGGTTTTATAGGAGACGTTTATCTACACGCCATACAAGTATTGCCTGCATCGCTATAGATATACGGCTAATGGGCTAAAAATAAGGGTCAGTCATTATATACACAAATGCCGCTAATCTAAGTGGCCCGAAGTTAGCGGAGGTAGGCGATTTGGAACAAGAATGGCTTATTACTAAATCCTACTGTATTTTAGTCGACCAGGGCTTCATAATTTGATTGATTGATTGATGCTTGAAACCGTGCTCAAGGGTAGTTTATTATCTTATATGACGGCGGTGTATCCCAACAGTAATTAAGCAGTGTCAGAACAACGTTCAATCAGTTCGATCAGAAATCTTGTAATATTGTGTTTATTCCAGCTGATTTCCGTCTTGTCCTTGCCGAAGCCGTATTTGTCTCTGTCCTTATCTCTGTCGATTACGGTCCATTTCCAGCTAAACTCAGTTTATTCCCCGATGAGCTCGGCCCATTCCATCTTCACTTGACCTTATTCCACCTGAGCATGGTATATTCTCTGCTTAAAGGAAAATAGTCAATATAAGGTCGACCAGTACTCCGAAATCAATTAGCCTTTCCTAAAAAGTTTCCAAAAACACTGATATTGGCACCACCATTATTTAAGTAAAAGGCCCTTGAATGTGACATAAAACACGAAACGAGGAAAAACAAATTGATTTGTCTTATTTTTCATTTCAGTATAATAGTGGGGGCTCCGCTAGCGAACTCCAGCCTGGATCCACACTTGAGGAAATCCGGTGCTGTATATGACTGTGGATTCGATGGATTATCATCATGCTATCAAATAGACTTTGGAGTTGACGGTACGGCTTCATATCTGGTGCAATGTAATCATATTTTAATGTGGATTTCGATTTGAAAATTATTTACGAAATATATTATGCTAAGTTGTCATAGAACTGAAATACCCTTGAATATGACGTTAAACTAATCATATAAATAATTTAGTGTAATTTCTCTCCCTTATATATGGGGATCAGAAAGATACGGTGGTAGATTTATCAGTTTTATAACATCTAGCTCCTTCAAATAAAGTTAATAATAATTTTGAGCAAATTATAAACTACTTCATGAAATCTATAGTTTATAATTTGCTCGATGAAAACGAATTGAATTAACATGAATGTTGTACATGTGTTTTGTTGTATTTCACAATTTTGCTATCAGAGGTCCACAGGATTTAGATGTCAGTACTATCAGAGTCGATCGCCTCCGCAATGCAGTAGCCAATGTCTGTCATTATCCTGGATAGACTGTCAACTATAGCATTCCCTGCCAGCCAACCGACCTCTGAGGCCAGTCGTTTACGTAGGGTGCGCAGCTTACGTCCAGCGTATAATTACCATGACGTCCAGTAGGGCAGGTAGTGTTAGGTCATGACAATTACGTTAATAACGTAAGCTGCGTTGGCGTCGTAAGACTGGCCCCAGAGCTCTGGGGCCGGTTCCTCAAAGCAGTATTAAATTTAATCATAGTTTAGATGACATCAACGCCATGTTGAAGGCCTTCTCTAATACCGCGATTAATGGTTTAATCCGGTATTGGCGGCTAACACTGCTTTGAGCAACCGGCCCCTGATTGTTAGCTGAGAGTTATCCTAATAAACCATACAGTATTTTATAAACTTTGACCTTAATTGATTGTTCGAAAATACTGCTAATTTAATGGACATTTGTTCGAAAACATCAAAGCTTTTATTGGCTTTTGAAAACCCTGCTACCTTAATGGGTTTCGATAATATTGACGCCTTAACTGTTTTTCTGTTTAAGATGGAGGCAAGGCCCACGAGTATCATGACCAGCTACTGGGATTCAGCCTGGATGTGGACCCGGGGAAACCCAACAGAATCACGGTATTTCAAATCAGTTCACAGCTGCGATAAAGGAAAAAAGGAAACTATTTGGTATATGCACCACTTAAATTACTAA
The DNA here is from genome assembly GCA_032466195.1 of Katharina tunicata. Taxonomy (NCBI): domain Eukaryota; kingdom Metazoa; phylum Mollusca; class Polyplacophora; order Chitonida; family Mopaliidae; genus Katharina; species Katharina tunicata. The sequence goes on along the minus strand of JAVFBZ010172101.1, from coordinate 10,233 downwards.
CGGTCAAACATTAGCCTTTTGTTTCCGCCGACACCAATAAAACTACTATCCTCTGCAACTTACTTTTGTTGACTGTAACGCTAAAACTGAGTTAAAAGCCCAGGTAGCACAATTATACCCCCACACTGGACGTACCATATGCAGCCACATGAAACTAACAGTTGTTTATTTGTCTTTATCACAGGCCTGTGCTCCTTTGTGGAAAAATTCTAGGATTGCACAGTTTTACTTTTCCCAAGGTCGTTGCTATGAGATAGGTTATGGAAAACCACCCACTTTCTCTGTCCAGTACTCTCCCATGAAAGGTGGAAGATCGGGGGACTACGACAAATGTAAGTGATTCTATAAATATATAAAATACCGCCCTGCCAGCCGGAACCCGAGTTCCAGTCCCGGTGGAGGCAAGCACATTTTCTTCTCTACATTTATAAAAACAAAAATATCCCGTTGTAGGCTCTGTTCGCATTTTGTATGTTATCTTGAAACAATGCTACTGTAATTCAAAAAGCCCATCGCGTAGCCACAACAGATTACAACATAATGGTTGTTTTGTTATTACTGTACAACTTACTCTCACCTAGCTTTAACAAATTACATGCTGATAATCCAAGCGTCTCGTCCATGAACGTCTGTTTTATAGTTTGACCAAAAAAACGAAACTAAAGCAAACAATACAACTGACTGCTCAGGCAGTGTAGTTTGAGCTTTATTTACAGAAACGACACACAAAATATTTAACTATATTTGTTGGGCGCCTAATCGTCCAAATGTTATTTTAGCAAAATGTCATTGTTAACATTGCATACGCGGTAAGTTTTCTAAAAGCCTACATGTTTAATGGATTGGTGTTAATCCTATACAATTTGAGCGGTTTATTTGATTCTATCTAATCCATCACGTCTCTGGTATAACAATTTATGAAAACTTTAAAAGAAGAATCAAGACGGGATTTTAACAAAGGTTCTAGACATGTCTGTTGAATTCAATAGAGAAATCCACCAGAACTACACGACGTGACGAGTGAAATTTTTATGTTATGACATTATAGCCGCGGTTACACGGCGACAAATTGATGGGTCTGAGCCGGCTCTGATCCGGATCAGATTTATGGTTGCGTTTACACGGACAAAAAAGGTGGACTAAATCTGATCCGGATCAGAATAGACCACCTTTTTTGACCCACCAAATTTGATGGGTAAACAATAATCCGCATCAGTTTAGTTCACCTACGGGTGGCGTTCTTGGAATGCCGTGACGTTTTCTTGGAATGCCGTGACGTTAATGCAAACCGTCATTAATTGGCGAACTAAAAAAAGCCAGCTCTGGTGCGGATCAGAGCCGGCTCAGATTAGTTAACCTTTTCGATGCCCGTGTAACCGCGGCTAATGCCGAGTTCACACGTACGGTGCCGCTTGTAGTATCAATTCGCCGCGCTCGATTCGTATCTTGCAAAACTTCTATTTCTCCAAAATTACAAGATTGGCTTATTTTCGTATTGTTTCATTTATACTTACGTAGAACTTTAAGAATATAACCAATGATGAGCAAAGAACATATTTTAATCTCTGGATTCAATTAAGTCATGATCGTCAAACCTCGGTGGACTTTCGGACCATGCAGGAGAGTTTTTAATTCGGAATCCATGTCGAATTGCTCAACTAATTATTACTTGTCTGATCAATCAGCAACTCAACTAGTCAATCAATCAATCAGTCATTCAATCAATCAATTAAATATATGGAATTTCAATGACAACTTTATTTTTATGTCCGGTAATACATTTTGTGCAGTTAACAAATATTTGTACAACGCACAGCACAGTTTAGCAGGAGTCATCGTTATGGTGGCAATTGACTGCCGGAATATCTATAATACCTTAATACTTGCTAAACAAAATGAAATTAAAATTGAATCTTAACTTAAAAGTTTCAGACTAAATCGCGTAATCGAAGGATATATGGTTTTATTTTGTTAAAAGTGGTCCTCGGTGGTACTGTGTATATGAAGGGACTGGCAGAAGGCGGCTTCACTGTGCATTATACCCAGGTGAGCTAACTTTATGTAGACAAAGAATCCTTAGCTCGTATGATTGTTTGATTGGGGGTTTATGTCGTACTCAAGGTTATTTCACTTATATGAAGGCATGCCACCCCAATATGTGAATGAAAACATCATAAACGACGCTGGCAACCTGCAAGACAGCTAGGACAAAACATTTACATGACATTAACAAAACAGAACACCACAACAACTGGCATCCTATGCTACTTAGCTCAAAGAATACCAGGGCACAGGAGGCTCCCACCCAACCGCCCGTTTGAAACTATTTCTCCTGATGTGGGCTTGGATTTTATGACAGGGGTCATTGGCTGAGCCGCTAAATGTTGAGTATACTCGAGTTCACAGTTTTGTTACACATCGTTCCCTCGGTACAAATGAGATTAAGATATTGCATATACGGTTGTTCAATGATCCTCACAATAGATTAATCTTATTTTTTCCTGAAAAGTACTTTTTCGGCTTTTTCCTATTTATTTTAGTGGCCGTATATATCAGGGACCTTAAATAGCGGATTTCTTTTTGCTAGCTTCTCTGGGACTCACTAGTCCTGAAGTGCGGACTAGTTTCTTTTTGTTACGGAATAAAAATTCTCATCAGCTTGCTACAAAGGAATTACTAACCTAGATCACGTGAGTTTCTAAAATATCTCACGTACCAAGCTCAAAGACGTCGAAAATGAAAATAGAAAACAACGAAACATAGCATACGACACATTTGTAAAGAGGCCAATATGATTTTATTTAATAGCGTGTTGTGAAATCGCTATTGACTTAAATCCAAGGCATTGTGAACGTATTTAGGCATAGCACATGCTTTACGTTACATAACACATACTTTACTTTACATAACATATACATTACTTAACATAACATATACTTTACACAACACAACACATTCTTAACTTTACATACCTCATTCTTTGCTTTACATAACACAAACTCTTATTTACATAACACATACTTTACTTAACATAGCACATACTTTACTTTACAAAACACATACTTCACTTTACATAACATATACTTTATTTTACATATAGCACATACTTTACATTGCATAATACAAACTGTACTTTACATAACACAAATTTGACTTTACATAACACATACTTTTCTTATTAAACATAACACAAACTTTACTTTACATACAACATTCATTACTTTACATAACATAAACTTGATTTTACATAACATATTTTACTTTACATACCACATACTTTACTATACATAACACATACTTTACTTTACACACCACATACTTTACTTTATATAACATATACTTTTCTTTACATATATCACATACTTCACTTAACATATATCACATACTTTACTTTACATACCACATACAATACTTTTAATAACACATACTTCACTTTACATAACATATGCTTTATTTTACATATAGCACATACTTTACGTTACATAATACATACTGTACTTTACATAACACAAACTTTATTTTACATACCCCATATTTACTTAACATAACACATACTTTACTTTACATAACATATACTTTACTTATTAAACCCAACACAAACTTTACTTTACATAACACAACACATACTTTACTTTACATAACATAACTTTATTTTACATAACATATACTTTACTCTACATACCACATACTTAACTTTACATAACATATACTTTACTTTAAATAACATATACTTTACTTATTAACCATTACACAAACTTTAGTTTACATAACACATTCTTTAGTTTACGTACCACATTTTTTACTTTACATAACATAAACTTTAGTTTACATAACATATTCTTTACATACCACAACACATACTTTACCTTACATAACACATACTTTACTTTACATAAGATATACTTTACTTTACATAACACATGCTTTACTTTAC
>JAVFBZ010172100.1:0-36526 GCA_032466195.1 Katharina tunicata | reverse complement strand
TTCTATGGATACAAAGTTAGACTTTGTCATAATCAGAAATGAATTTTGTTTCCGGAGCATAACTAAGGCTTATCTTTATGAAACTTGGTAGGCACATTAACCATTAACTGTAGTTGTGCCGTTTGCTATTACGGATTCACCAATATTTTTAATTTTTCTAATTTCTATGCATACAAAGTAGAAGTGAATTTGGTTTCCGGAGCAGAACTCAAAATCTGTAAGGCATATCGTTATGAAACTTGGTGAACATAATCACCATCAACTGTAGTTGTGCATTTTGCTATTACGGATTCACCATTTTTTGTCTTAAATACTTATTTCTATGGATACAAAGTTTTGTGTCCATTCTGTAAACTAATTCGCCTGTTTAAGGTCGACTTTGCCTGATGTTATAATGAAACAGCAAATTTTGCATCAAAGAGAAGTCATGACATGCTCTGGTCTGGTCCGTCCATCCGCCCGTCCAAATGGCTCAAATCCGTTCCTGAAGCAGAACTCGAAAACTTTAAGGCCTATTTTTGTGAAACTTGGTAGGCACATTCACCATCGGTTATAGTTGTGCCTTTTGCTATTACGGATTCACCATTTGTTTCCTCCTGTTTTTGCATACTTCCTTAGAAACTTGCATGTTGCGTACCATAGTTTGACATGTCTTTGGTTACCATGGTTACCATATGTGCATTGAGGATCTATATCGCACGCCAAGAGGGCGTATGTTGGGTTTACTAAAACTCTTGTTTCATTTGCACTTATGGTCACTTTCAGCCATCAACAATAAGCCATGGAACAGCATTTAACATAAGTGACGAAGCCAACTTCATTTGAGCAAACCAATGATTGTGGGTACTAATCAGAACCTACCTAATATATGGGAGAATTGTAAAGGTCCCGTTTGTAATTAGATTGCAATAAAGAATGATAAGCCTTTCTTTTTTTCGTACCTCCCTCTTTCATGTCGTGCTGATTTATTTGGTCGAGGTATATCATTCAGACCAATCAGAAATTCTCGGCCACAATTGCTATCCGATGATGCTGGGCCAAGTTGGTTTGGGGTCACACTTTTCTCACACATTTTTTCGACCAAGTTGTTATTGGACGAACAAAGAATGTCTGGTCGGGGCGACCAAATTTCGATAACAGTGTGTTATCTCACCAGTACGAGTCGGATTTGCTGGAAATATTATGTGGAATGAACATCGCTTAAAGTAGGACATCCAAACATTTGTTTGGCAGACTACAGATATTACCGGAGAACTAAGGTTATAGGACACCAAACTAATTTAAGACCTTCACAATAATGAAGCTCCAAAACTGCAACTATTGAGCGTATTTCAGCTGATATATGCACACTGTTCACATCTCCAATTAAAGGTTTCTTATCTGTTCACCCTTAAGTTAATCGGGTTTGTATGCTTTGGGGTTTAACGCCGTACTTAGGTTATTTCGCTCATATTACGGCGTGCCAGTTTAATGGGTGAAGTAAATCACCTCGAAACGCCACTTGCAATAGACCTTCAGGACATTTACAGGACCAAAACTGAACACCACAACAAATCGGCTCAGACGACACCAGCGCCTGCCCACCACCCGTAGTTAATCGTGTAAGGAGTCGTTATATAAGCATTTATTAACGTATATCGGCTCCTGAGTTACGGACCCAGACGCCCTCCTAAAGATGGATACATACCAATGCTGACATCCCAGAATCAGATAACCTAATATACAGAGATGAAAGGTACAAGGTGGATGCATTGATAAGTAACACGGGACAAGCCACTCTAAACACCCGCTCTTTACCAGGGAAACTTGGAACATCTATAACAACACGTTTAGTAGCTACACGTGTGTTACACCTGTCAGATGTAAGCTGTTCTGGTGTTGTGAGCGTGTTCAGAGTATACTCTAAAATATGGCCTATACTGTTTGCTATCGTAAACAGGTCCTATGGGAAATGAGTGTGAAGTTACTGTGCCAGTTTTTTGGTTAAATACTAGTAGAACAATGAATTAATGTTTTAGACCATCCAGGATGACTATAATTTCGCAAACAATAACTTATTCTGTTCTGCTTGACAAATAGTTTCATTTACTTTCGTTGTGACAATTACCAAATTGCCTTCAACAGAGTGGTACAAACAAGGTTTTCTACAGATTTTATAATTTTAAATAATTTTTTTATAAGTTGTGAACTCTTTTAACTTTACTCTGTATTGTAGAACATAATTAGTTATTGTTTGTGAAATTAGTTGAACAATTTTATACTTACACTTGTTATTCATAAGACTGATTCGATCTTATCTCCTAGTGTAATGTTCTATTCATCCTAGAGCATTTTTATACAAACAGAATTGAATATCACTTAATTGGACAAGTTAAAACTAATCAGTGCCAAACTTAAAATCTGTTAAATGTCAATGTATGCTCATTTCTATGGAAATTGGGTATAATGAAATTTAGTATAATGAAGAATACGTCTGGGAGCGAAAACCCTAATCTGCTCTTGTCTTTTATGGATTTTTATGGTAGGAGCAGTTTTTATATCATAAAGCTCATAGATAATATCAAGACTTATCTTCATTGTGTTACTTTATCTTGATTGTGTGATTCCCTTTGAGGGCATACTGAATGGTATTTGTTTTTGCACAGCCGCAGACCTGCAGTACCGCCCTCTCTAAACCATTAACTAACTAGTCAATTATCCTCAGTCATCAGTTTATTGCATCAAAGACATTAAAGACATCAAAACAGCTGAGTAACTTTGCGATACAGTCGAGAGTCGACCTCGATAGTGTCAGGAACATTTAACGGCTCTAAACAGCCAAAGAACCACCACTTCAAGACTAGCATTTCCTCTTGGTAATTGGTATCCGACAGAGGTTGCATTTCAACGGTTGGTGATATTTTTTCTCATTTGTACCACATTTCTGTTTTAAGAGTTTTTGTGATGTTATATTCGTCTCTACCAGTAAAAATATATATAAAAGTTGTTATACAAAGCTGTTCATGCTAATGGTATATTTTTTTTTACGCCGGACTTACGCTTATTTCACTTATATGACGGCGTGCCAGCCTAATGGGTGAATGACACCACCCTTCGCAAAACTGGCGAACCATACCACAGGATATTTAAAGGACAAAGATCATGGTACGACAACAAATCGGCGTCCTTATCCCCGTTAACTCAGAGAGCCACAGGGCGCAGGAAGCTCCACACAATAAAACTGGGTTTAGCTGCTCTTAACTTATTTACAAATGTGTCTCTTTTTATTGAAACCCTACGTTTGTGCCGAAGAGAATGCTCTTAACGTTGATTATCTTTAGGGCAGTGTACAGTGGGGAGGATGTAATTCCGTTGTTGTAACTGGTTACAGAGAGACGCCGGTGGCTGTTTTCTTACGTGTATGCGTTTGTGTTTTTATTTAAATTCTCAGGTACGTTTCATGCATTCGGTTATGTAGTTCGATATAGTGTTCTATGCTAAAAAGTGGATTTAGGGATTATGCCCAAGAAGCCAAAACTGATATATATCAGCAAACATTGCAGAACCCGCTAATGTGCCCTAATGTTTCAATTATATCTTTACTGGCCAGGTTTAGTTTTCATGTGAGTTTGATTGTCTCGAGGTTAGTCTTGTACGTAAAGGTGACGCATGACACACGATCTCACTACTTCTCCTAAGACTCCTAAAAATATACATCAATGGCGTAAATTTGCGGGATAAACGTACCAGCAAAAACTTCCGGACACATTTGCTAAATATCTCTTAAAATATTAAGTGCATTCCCGGTAAATCCGTCCCCTTAGGTATCATCTTGATCCGAACACTAAGGTTGATGCTAAGTAGTGAAATCAAGGATTGTGAAACGTGTCTTGTCTCATGATAAGACCATTAAACTAAAGACATCTTGGAAAATTGTAAAATCTGCAAAGGTTAATAATTGGTTGTCAAATTAGATTCCATGGTAAAAGGCATCTGAAGAATGTGATTTTGATATGTTTGTGTATTATTTCCGTCATCGTACGCGTGGTTATGTGTAATTTCTTTTGACAATTCGTGTTCGTCAAAACAACACCCATCAAAATGATTAGCGTGATATCTCTGTCTTCAATATCAATGTGGGCTTATTGGTACCACAGGTTGATTAAGATAATCGTCATGTGTTTAAAATCAATAAATCACAAGAAAAAACTATGTGATCCTGGTGTAGATAAATTGTTCATTTCTGAAATGTAAGTGAGTACATCAGAAGGCTAGCAATGATTACATGGGCTGAACCTTGAATATGTTTGTTTGTTTATGTTTGCTTGATTTTAACTCGGCTATCAGTCAGCCAGTACAATTAGGTACAAGGGTCCAAAAGAACCATGAACATCTGATTGGGGGTGAGGGTTCATTTTCCGAAATACTTAGGACAACAATCAGCCCAAACGGCGTAAACCTTCTGTGGTTGTTAATCAGTTATGCAAACAAGATCAGATTTATTGCAATCAGTCTTCAATATTCCTATGGCTTTAGCAACCAAAATGCCACACATCGATTGCACGACCATATTCTATAGGCAAATATAAAAGTTTCATAATCGCAGATGATTTTTCTCATTACTATGGAAATTGCAGTCAATAACGGATTTAGACAATAGATCTGTATAATAAATCAAACAACACAGAACACATTAAATATAGAGTTAGACGAATTTTTGGCGTAAGAGCTGCGTGGAAATTACATGAAATATCCAGGGGGTAGGCTAGCCTCACAAAATAATGTAAAAACGGTTATCCATTCTAATGACCCGGAAATACCTAGAAGCAGCCGATGGGGAATTTAACAACAATGAAAGAACAAGGTCAAAATTCGGCTGTGAAGTTTTCCTGAACAATCCAATTGGTTTAGCTTGGACGCGCCATGGAATGGTAGCCTATGCCTTGTTCACTGTATTCGCTATATGTTCGAATCGCCCTGTTGGCCGTATGTATCTGATGGAAATCCCCTTTTGGCTGTAGATATGAATGAGGGGGTTTCACGAGGACTATTTCCCGGTTTTGTACCATACACCGACAAGTCGTCATGTAAGTAAAATACTGTTGAGTACGACGTAAAACGTCAATCAAATTCATAAGTAAACTAAAGGGTTAAGCAGCCCCACTGGAACCTATCAACTGCACGAAAATATTCTTTAGGTTAAAATAAAACCTTGATCTGCTTGTTATTACTGCTGGTCATTTTTTCTTATTACCACGGAAATTGTAATCAAGAAAGGATTTAGATAAGGATTCTGTATAATAAATCAATGAATATAGTTCACATTAAGCGCCGGGTTTAATGTGTTTGTCGCGAAAGGTTACCGTCGATATTAAACGTTATATTCTGGGATAGCACGTAGCAGCTGATAACGGAAAAGGGCTATTTATTTCTTTATAGAGTAACATATTGCCAAATTGAGGGATTTCAGTCTTCTCGCCACAAAAAGTAAAATTAGACATGTTGTGTTACAATTTTAACTTCTCGTACGTGAAGAGTCCATTTTAATGTATCGATTGGCCAGATTGCCTGTGTAATTAACTGGTTACCGAATACGCGTGTTTACACTTTCGTTCCCACCGATTATCGGATTGACTGACATTGTTGTTAGCCCATTAGCAGTATATTTAACACTGCAAGCAATACTTGTATCGCATGCAGATATACGTATCTTATATGACATGTCTATCTGCGTATTCAAGATATCCACAGTGTAGACCTACCAACCTTGGGACCTGGTTTCCAAACTAAATATCAAGGTTGTGCTTAAGGAATGTATTGGTAGTAATGTTGAAACTCTACATTAGTACTTTTATATTTTCTTTTCTTATGCTTGCTAAATTAAAAAAAAAATTGCCATCTAGGCAAATGCATCTTCGCTTCAATACATCCTTTGGCGGATTGAAGGCATAAAACCAGAAAAATTATAAAGCCAGGCAATTAATTAACAGCCGCGGAACTTGTAGGCACCAAACAGATAGCACATTACGGGAATGCTCCATTATAGTCGATAAGGGGGCGAGTGTCAGGGACTGTCTTGTAATGTTTTTTTTTTAAAAAGGCGATGGGGTAAATGTTTTCGAATCGTTAAGGATCTGTGTTGCTTTTCTATCAACTTTAGAAATCTGAATATCTCGCAAATTTTATGTGAGTTTATCGCTCGAGTAGTTTGGGTGATGCCATATTGACTTTTTCAAGTTTTAAGCGCAATCTGGTTGGTTGAATGTAATTTAATCATGGGGAGTTAACTTGAACCTTGATCACCTCATTCAACAGTGGGCGTGTCTGTGCATTCTTCGTTTATACGCTTGATCCGTCAAGGGTTGTTATGAAGAGTAGCTTGGAATAAAACACTCGGTTAGCGAAGATGAGGCATTTGATACAAATCATATTAGAACAATTCAGTTTCATCGATTTCGATGTAGTTTACCGATCGAAGACCTGCAGTGTAGGAAGGAATTGTAACGTCATGGCAACTAAGACCGGGGGTTAATGTTTGTTTGAAGAAACAGTCCCCCGTGCCTTGCGGTTGTCTGACCTGATTATACAGTTTATAAACCACAGCAAAGAGGTTATCAAGAATTATCAATAAGTTGTTAACCGGATTTCGCATGTTGCAGGCCACGTTTTGCGTGACCACTTAATATTCTTATATTAACTTATTCGTGTTAGTGATAGGCATGATGCTGTGGAGTCTGATTTGCGTGATGTTTCCTCAAGGAACATTTAACAAATTTAGTTGACGTAGCTATAACAATTACTGGCAATACGTCAACATGTTTGTCTTTAGTCGTTTGAGAACGCATGAGAAACAGCATTGCGATATTATCAGTGATCTAATAATCGTTCCGCATTCAATTAGATTTTAGAACTGTTAATACTGGGTTACCAACCTATTTCAATATGGAAGGAAACGACGCTGTATTAACCAGTCACCAGAATAATGGGTATGATTTGTGTTGTTATAGTGACATATTTAATAGATTCTCTGAGTGCCATTTTGTATCTTGTAGTTATTCCGACAGTTGGTAGGCGGTGATACTTTCGATAAGATATTGTAAAGAAATGGTGCATTAATTAAAATAAACTATACCACAATCTTCACTTGTTTACCGCACTCTCTGAATATAAGTATAGGTAAATCATTAGCTGTCTCTTCCTTTCAGTACACAAAGATGAGCTGGATGCTACTTTTGTATTACCATGTTTTTCAGACGGATACATTTTTAGACCCCTTCGAACTGTTTCTGAAACGTTCTCAGCAACCACAGAACTAGAAAGCCGCGACAACATTTTCTCTTTTTAAATTGATCGACCAAATAGATTATATGTTTTATTATATCTGGCATACATTGCTCCTTTATGCGTAAATGAATACCAGTGCGTTGGTATTTGATTTTTTTCTAGATTGGTAATACGCCTACATGATTTCTCAAGACATAAAATTACTATTTGATATATCGAGGTTTAGAATTTCAAAGTTGATTCGCATAGATATTCATGTGGAGCATGCACTAAAGCTTTGTTGTCACATACAAATTCGTTTGGTTGCACTTCACCTCCCACGGCTGCAACTTTGCATTCACAAAAGCATAAGTAAATATCGCACAGAACACAGCTTTGATATAAGAGTGCCCACTTGGGAACATGGAATTAGTTTAAAGAACCTGCAGTGCTTTTCGATTTATTACCTAATACTAGTTAATAGTGTTCTGAAAATTAAATATATTCAAGTCATTTTTTTTAAATAGGACTAGAGCAGTATGTTTGAAGCCTATTCATACTGTCTTTAGCACTGGATGAACATTAATTTTTCAATAGAGCAGTACGCTTCACATTTGATAGAAGTGTTAGTCTGGCTATTTACTGTTTGAGTACACCACAGTGATATAAGTTTAAGTTTTATATAGCCAAGCAATCAATCAATTCTTTTAGAAAATCCTTATTTTGAAAGTTTTGTCCGTTGGTTTGTAAACTATTAATTAAATATGAAGAGTTCTACGTCAGAAACTTGTTTTTGTATTGATTGATTGATTGAATGAGTTTGCTTAACGCCATGCTCAAGGGTATTTCACTTATATAAAGGCGGTGTATCCAAGCAGTAGGCAGCGATTCTAATATAACCAAATAATGTGAAGTCATACCTAACGAACACTTGATAGATCTGCTGATTAAGATAATGCTCCTTCAATGTTAAGTATGTTAGCATTAATATAAACTCTAAACATACTGCCCTAAGCCAGAATACCAATTTCAATGGAAACATTGAAGTAAAGTAAACTGATCTGTGAGTTTTTTTAAAATAAATTTGTAAATTGTGACAGATTAATGACTGAAGACGACTCAAGAATACTTATTAAGCTAATGTCTGACCAAGCCGACTAAGCGCGACGTGATGCAACTGGACAGTCTTGTTCATTCGTGGCTAAAGTTAATTTTGAAGTAAAATTGAGATGATTCATTTGCCATGGATGGCCTGTCATTACATTAGTGCTAGTACATTTGTACTTTAGACAGTACTTAGGTACAAAGTCTGCCTCAACGTTTTCTAGTAGACCAAAACTGTTTGAGAGGAAAAGAAGCATTAATTAAGTTACTGGTAATGCTTTTGATGTGTAGGTTAAACTGCACTTTCCAAAGCATTAATCGTTTTTCCCTTCTTATTATTGACCGCATTCACCTTACTGCAAGATAATGTCGGTCAGTATTTGAGACACGTTTTGGATTTTCAGAATTTGTCTCCAATTGTTAGGAAAATCCCACAGGATAAATCTGTCTGCCCGGGCTAAGGTCAAGAGAATTATCATGCTATGTCTCGTTGTCAGTATCGTGAGTAACTTTAACGTTTATCTTTAGCCATGTCGCTGGAATGGCTGACATTGGCCTTTGTAATGGATTAATGGTATTTATTTGTATCTCGCCAAAAAGCGAGAAATCTGTGCCTTGATTTCTTGAAATTTTGTTTCGTTTTAGTAAACTGTTAAATTTCTAAAGAAGCGTTGAATTTGTAGCTTTATATTCACATATTAAAACCTACATCAAAACGCAGCTTGAATCTAGAAGTTTTAATCTATATGAAATGTGTTATTCTTGTTTGACTGACCGAGCTCCTGCGCACCTCCTAACGAAACTGATTTAACAGCGTGATAGCGATGCATCTTCTATGGAAGCCGGATGAGGCCATGTCGCCCCGTCGCGAAAGTCGTGACGGTCGCTCCAGACGATCGCCCCCCGACGATCACCCCCGATGGTCGCCCGCGACGGACGCCTATATCCCACAATTCTTTGGATTTCTCAGGTCTATCTGCTTTACGAACTCCTTTGATGTAGATCACATAAGAAGTCAGTACGTGTGCTGAAGAAAAAGCAACATCTCTTAAAAGACATCAGGTTATTGTTGTTATTTAAAATGTCGACAATGCAAAGAACAGCTAATATATATTTCCTCTTTGTCTTATCTTTTACGTCTGTACTATTTGCAAGGCATCTTGAAACGACAGACAACATTGATATAGGGTAAATTATTGTATCCATATGCATATCAGTGTATTTCATTGATTTGTTTGCAATATATGTGTGTAACCGTAACGATAGGGTGATTTAAAGCAGTAAATCTAGCAACAAAGGCAATTATTTACTATACGATGCTCCATACTTATAGAGATAATATTTTGCGTGATAAAAGTTTCAAAAGCGTTGAATATCAGCATTAAAAAAGCTTTTTTGTGCAAGTTCCTATTTACTATAATGTTTTGTCTATCTGAACCACTGACGTCGCAACCGATATAAAAAATAGCTGGTTTTTCATTATGCTGAATTTGGGGCCAATCAATTAGTGAAATTTGGCCGAAATCGGTGGTCTTGTCCTTGTGTAGGTGCGTAGGTTAAACTGCACTTATCCAAAGCATTAATCGGTATTCCTTATTATTATTGACCGCATTCACCTTACTGCAAGATATTGTCGGTCAGTATTTGAGACACGTTTTGGATTTTCAGAATTTGTCTCCAATTGTTAGGAAAATCCCACAGGATAAATCTGTCTGCCCGGGCTAAGGTCAAGAGAATTATCATGCTATGTCTCGTTGTCAGTATCGTGAGTAACTTTAACGTTTATCTTTAGCCATGTCGCTGGAATGGCTGACATTGGCCTTTGTAATGGATTAATGGGATTTATTTGCATCTCGCCAAAAAGCTAGAAATCTGTGCCTTGATTTCTTGAAATTTTGTTTCGTTTTAGTTTGGGGCCAATCAATTAGTGAAATTTGGCCGAAATCGGTGGTCTTGTCCTTGTTTTCCTAGCCTTTATGTCAAGAATATGTCCAATCTCAGATTTGTGTGGCCTTGTTAAAAGTACTGACGTAAAAGACAGTTTCACGATAAGAGAAAGAGAAAGGATATATAAGCTGTCCTTTGCATTGTCTGACTTTTAAAAAAACAAAAAATCTGTACACATATATTAGAAACGAATCACTGTAATGCGCTGCTAGGTATATGGAGGTATAAAAATTGCCCTATATCAATGATGCCCCGAATCTCGGAGTTTGGTAGCTTTGTAAAAAGTACTGACCTGAACGAAAATTTCCTGATAAGTTAAACAGAAAATAAATATAGACTGTTCTTTTCTTTGTCGTGACTTTTAATACCAACAATAATCTGATATCGTTTAAAATTTTTCGTCAATACACGTGCGCTCTTCTTCTGTAATCCAGACAGGACCGGATTAAGACCCATATGGCCCTAAGCACTTGAAATATTTTGGTGCCTCCATTTATATGTAATTCAAAATATAAACGATACTAAACCCTAAAATAATTTTCGTTTTCAAAATAAAACAAAACTAACAATAATATGGATATATGTAGAGAGAGGGAGAGTTATCTGAATCAGAATCTTACATTTACACACTATAAATTATTGTGTGTTTTTACTGTAAATTTGCCAAAAAATGCAAATAAATTGTGGGATATAAGCGACCGTCACGGCGGTCGCGATGGAGCGACATGGCCTCATCCGGTTTCCATAATCTTCTCTGCCGTCTCTGCAACGATTGCGTTTGAGAAAGACATCATTGAAGTTATCTGCTTAAAACCGTAACCCCAAGGCCGAGGACCTGACCATAGCGAAATAAAGTATAATTATGCTAATGCATTTTGGGCTTAGGTGATACTACACTTATTAAGAGCATTGATCTGTTTCATTTCCTTTTAATACCTGAACGCATTAACCTTTTGGCGAGAGAATGCCAGTCAGTATTTGAGTCACGTACGGGATTAAAAGAAATTATCTCTTATTGTCAGGAAAATCTGTCTGTCGGGCCAAAGGGTTTATTTCTACTTTATGACCCGTTGTCAGTAGCTTTATCCTGTCAAAGTATCGTCTCTGTCGTGACAGGACTGTCAACCTTTTTACAGAATATGAGTATTTCGTGGGCGGTCTTGAGATAAGGCAACCAGAAATATCACCCTAACGGTCGTTTCATAAAACTTCGTACGTAAATTTTAGATCGTAAATGACGTGTCCTTGTGAAAGTTTAATATGAAATGGCGCCATTTAGGTTGGAAAAAGTTTCGTCCGAAGTTTTATTAAACTATCCCAGTGGCTACCATGGGATTTTGTTAACAGGGAAAGCATAGAGAAAGACGTTTTGTTGAGATTTATTAATAATATCGGCGCTTTCAGAAAACGGAATTTTAAGTCTGAGTTCAAACAGAGAAATTGTTATTTTTCATATTTGTTCTAAAGGTGATTAATTTCGACTGTTTAAATAAATTAATTTTTATACTATTTCAGCTTGGTTAAAAAATAAAGATTTTAAGATGATGCTGTTTATAGTACATGCTGATCCACAAAATGATGTTAGTTACTTTAAGGTAATTCACTTATAAAACGGCGTGCTAGCCCAATGGGTGAAAGAAATCACCCTGGTAAACCAACTGCACCGTCGGACATTTACGGGACGAAATATAGGACACCACAACAAATCGGCTTCGTGATGCACCTTAGTTTAGAACACCAGGGCACAGGAAGTTCCCGCCCAACAAACCGCGATAGGATAAGACATTCCGTTCCAGAATTACTAACTTTGTGCATTGTCTTAGGAGCGAAATAATATTTTGAAATTAAAATATGCAGAATATAATTCTTTAGCTCAATGGAATCGCCATAACATTCAGTTATTTGTTCAATACATAAACACCTGCAATATAACAATCATCTGCGCATGTGTCAGCTGCTCGGTATCCATTCCATTAAGCTGAAATTATTGTGGAAGCTTTAGCGCAAGTGACTCACCGGAATAAATTGTAGGCTTTATAATTAGTTCAAGTTCATAATTAGTCACAGCTAATTAGTCAAGGGTTGCTCATTATATTGCCCTTTAAGTCACATGATGTCAGTCATTGATCAGTAATTTGGCGTCCAGACCGTTTTCATATTTCCCTAATTTTCGCGTTTCGGTTCAGATATGACTTTGCATGCATTTGTCTTGAAAATGAATGTTTCGTGGGCCTGAACAATCAATTATATTCCTACAGGCACGATCCTAAAACATCATTAAATGTCCTATCACTTCTCTTCGAACATTTCGTATTCATATCTGAAGGCCTTGCAGAATTGTTCTTTTGTGGATATAATTTATGAGGAGCCTGTGTTAGAGGTCTTCATAGGAATAAGGTTTTGTGCTTTGTCTTATTTTGGTTGGCTTGATTTCTGGCAATTTGTATCATTTTGGTTAACTCCTAAATTCCTAAATAGTCATTTATTTTGTAGCCTACAAATTCACAAATCTGCTATTTTGTCATAACAGTTTCATAGACTTTTGAACTTTTTGAACTATTTTCCGCTTGATGAGTTACATAACAAGACCTGGATGAATTTTCAACATCTTTGATTTGTTGTAAACCAACGTTTCAGTACAAATAATAGCACCGTTGTCAAGCTATAGACACCTTATTGATAAACTCATCAGCTTGAAATTCATCTAACTGTTCATGTGTTACGTTCTCAGTTTCTAAATGCCACTGTTTGAATCGCCTGTCGACCTTAGGTGTGTAAACGTAGGTTTCCAGTGGCTGCAGAGTTACTGGCGCAAATAGAACTCATGCACGGAGTCTGCATGTGTCACTAAACAGTAAAAACAATAGCTGCATATATCAAACGGTGTACCACTAAGACAATAAAAACAATAGCTGCATATATCACAGGGTGGGTTTTACGAGGTTTCTCTCCGAAATTCCACCGTGCATCGGCAACGCCAACTCGTCATATACGTGATTTACATTTGAGTACGACGTTAACATCAAATAAATACATAAATCTAAATTCCAATAACAAAAATTAAACTTGACTTGTCTATTGCAAGCAATCACTAATTTGCATAATATATTGTTTGACTGAACTAGCAATAAAATAACTGACACCTTAATAGCTCGACACATCTAATACCCAAATATTGTGGATAAATGGATGGTTTACAAAACAATTGAAAACTCGGGAAATATGCGCTTGCTGTGTCTTTTTCTTATAATGCAATACTTGAAAACAAAATCTGTGGAAAAAAACATGCAGAGTAAACATTCCTCTTATTCTCTTATTAGTTGGTCATTAGACAGGATTTTGACAAATGTCGTGACTCCGAATAGAAATTCCTCATATATCTCTGAATCTGTTATTGACATAATGTAGAGTTAACATACAATTTTGCTCTTAAGGTTGATGGTATTTACACTTTGCTGTCCTCTCCTTTCTCTATAAAGCTCGGATTGCACTATTGCTTTTTGTGATGTTGAAATTCCATCCTAATGTTGGCCAATTAATTTGTCTAGAATCACTCAAATGATACGTTATTTGACTTGCCATCAGATTTTCTGCTAGGCTTTGATCAAACAAGACCGTGTTAAGTTATTGATGGCCTTAACAATTCTCCTAATGCTTTAATCGCTATAAAACTATCATTTTAATTCGGAATTGGTTTATGATTGCAAAACATTTAAAACTTCAGCAACATAATTTGTTGATTGAGGTAAATTAACTGTATGGTTAGATGTATTGATAGTAAGAAATTAAACCTTTGAAATGTTGTTATCTTGATGCAAAAGCTAGAACTTCGCCGGATTCCCATTCAAACCCTATCACTGACGTTTGCCAACTTTGTGTCATTTTATCGCACATTTTCCATAACTCATTGTGTAATTGCTATCCATTAGACAGGCTGTTGACAGTCATACAATGTAACGCTTTTTGTTGACATAATGCGCAGAGTTGAACATATTGACACGTTTGGTTCCCTGCAAAACCCCCCAAGAATTGGTAGTTATTATGCTCATAACTTCTACTTCTTTAGACAGTATAAGACTGGCCTTTGTCTGGAGTCACCAATATGCTCTTCCGTTGACACTGTATTTACAATTTGTGCTAGACAAATATAAGAAACGATGATATATCACTTTTTAATTAATCTTAATTGTGTTAAACGATTAAATCACAAAAGAATCTAGATATCGTTTTAGTTCTGACTTCAAGATTACAATCTGAGTTTTTTTGAAACTGAAACAACCCAATTCAATATATTTTCTTAATCCCCAAAGACAAATTTATAATATTATTTAAATAATAAACAAATAATTCATGAGACACACACCCTTAATGTTAGCACCGTAAGCTTGGGTCCGGTTTGGGTTATACAGTGCTAACATGAAGTTAAAATTAGTCCATATTTAACATCGGGTTTAATGCTTTTGCCGCCTAAGGGTACCTTATACATTGTGTTTTATTTCAATGAGTATACAGTACCGCTGATAACGGGATATTACTATTTATTTGTAGTGTAACATATTCGAGATTAGGGGATTTCAGTGTTCTTGCTGCCCAAAGTAAAAATTAGACATGCTGTTTTGCATACTTAATCTTCGGGGACATGTTCTATAGTTGTGTAATCGCACAAAAATCTTTTTGACTGCATTTGTTACTACGCGCATTTGCATCATATGTCCTTACAAATTTACAAAGTCATTTATTTCTTTCAAAGACAAGGCACTTTACGTTATTTATTCAAGTGAAAGTGTCCCGTTGGGAAAATAGAAATTGATATTTGAAACTGTACAGACCACGAGGCTCCACCGTTTTTCAATTTATTACATGGTACTCAATCAATCTTTTTTAGTTTTCATCATATCGTGATGCTTACAATGTTTACGGTTGAATTGTTGTTACTGTGGTATTGCTGCGGTACACCGCATCCACTAAAGCTAAATTTTGCCGAATTTATTTATTCGATTGGTGATTAAAGTCATACTTAAGGGTAAATCATATATATGATAGAACTTTACGTTGCCTTTGTATGTTGGAAACCGAGAAGAACCCTCGTAAACCCCTCCCCCTCGAGCTATTTCGGTACACTCGGAAGCCATCGAATGTACGGCGCATATCATCTCGGACGTGATACGATCATCGCCATTTTGGCCGGAACATTTTTACAGCCTGTGGGTCAAGCTGCCAATGTACGTTGTTGATTCCACAGTTTCCATTTACTTTACATTCAGAACATGATTTACTCCTAAACTAAATATTGTGCTTCTAAAGCCATATGAAATTCGTTCGATTACCCTATATTTTCTTGCATGTTTATTGTCCATACGGCGGTTAATGGGATTACGGCGAACAAAATGTACCGTTTTCATGCATATTGATACACCAACATGTATCACGGCCGAGCTAAGTGATGACAGCTAAATAACGAGAAATCACGCGAGGTTTTGCCGATTGATCGCCGTAGCCCCAGCAAAACTTTTCTTATGAATACTGTGGAACGGCACCGGTCTCAAATATGTTAAAAACCAAGCAGGCTGGCCATTGTATGGACAACCATCAAGCGAGAAAAATAAGTTTGAACAGGATGTTTAAAATTGACAAAGGAACAGTGACCGTCCATCCGTTGATATTTAATGTTTGAGTTTATATATTAACAGAGATATGTTATGATGTCTATCTGTGTCTTCAAGGCCTGTTTTACCAAAAGGACCTGTTTACCAAATTTGTTATCAAGATCGTGCTGAATCAAATTAGTAGTAGTAATCGTGCTAAAAATGCCGAAATACTTTGTTTGACAGTTTTGAACGTTAACAAATCTGTTTAACCGCATGTTGTATTTAATACAGTGTTTTCTGATGGTTGACATTTTTCAAAGTGTTTTCTTTCGCGGAATTAATCTTAAGAAAAACAAACACAGTCTCGTCCATCGATTTCCATATAGTTTACAGATCAGAGGCCAGTTGCATCAAGCAAATATGTCGTACGGTATATGTATTGCTATGACGTCGAGTAGTGAAGGTCATAGCAAATAAGTTATCGTACGATATTTTTTGTTTGAATTATCAATAACCGGATTCACACGTTTCGGATTCGGCTTTGTATAACCACTTAATATTCTTAAATGAAATTATTCGTCATATTGTGGAATGCAGGACTAATTTGTTTGTTTTATCTGCAACGAAGATTTAACAAACATGATTTGACGTTGGTATAACAGTTACTGGCAACAGGTCAACACGTCTGTGTGCAGTCGTTTGAGAACGCTTGGAAAAATTCAATATGATACTACCAGTGATTTAGTAATTGCTCCTCGTTCAATAAGATTTAAACACTGTTAATACTGGGTTGCCAACTTTTTTTGTAAATCTTCAAAATGTACATTATGCAATACAATATTAGTTATTTTGTCCGTAAATTACATAGTTAACATAAAATAACTCTTTCTAAAAATATTTATGCTAGCCACTTAATAATTTGCTAAATTTGTGTATCTTTGTTTTTGCTGGAATGATTAGCTCTGTGTTTTTTTGATACTATATCTAACACAACTATGAGACAAACCTAAGGTATAGCAATGGCGCAAATCAGTCATGCGAATGGACCATGGAATTAGATTAATGAAGCTGTGTAGATAGAGATGCTTTTGTGCTTTTCGATTTATTATATAATAATGGTTAATGTTTTTTTCTGAAAATTTAATACGTTCTTTTTTTAGAAAGTCTTTAATTTGAAATATTTTGTCCGTTGGCCCGCACAGATATCAAATAAATATAACAATGTCTGTACCCAGAAAGTTGTTTTTGGATTGATTGATTGGTTTACTGATTGATTGACAATATAATAATCCGCAAGATTGTTTCCTAATTCATAAATAGTGATATAGCCTGGAAATTTACCAAATGTACATACATAAAATGACAAGAGCTTATATTTTAGTATGGTTCGGAGTAACTGTACGTATGTATTATCCAAATATTATCCAGAATTACAAACTGTGTGCATTGCCTTCACTGACTTCATCGAGCCATAACAGAGTAATATTTTGTAGTTAAAACTTCAGAATATAATTAGTTAGCTCAATGAAATCACTAAAACATTCAGCAATTTGTTCTTTACATTAACATCTTTAATATTAAAACAGATATGAGCATGTGGCAGTTGAGGGATACCAATTCCGCTAAGCTTTAATTCATGTCAAAGCTTCAGCGCAAGTAACTCACCGAAACTTTTATGCTTTTTTATGAACTGAATTTCATAATTAGCCACAGTTACTTAGCCAAGGGTGCCTCATTATATTCCACTTTAAGTTCAATGGTGCCAGTCGTATATCAGTAATTTGGCGTCCAGCCAGTTTCCATATTTTTTCATTTTTTTGCTTTTTAGATCAGATATGACCTGGGTGCATTTCCCTTGAAAAATATCTAAATGAAAATACCTTGTTTCAGATCAATCAATCATATTTTTACAGGGACGATCCAAAAAAGTCATTAAACTTCCTATCACGTCTTTTAAAAAAAAAACGCATTCATATCCGCAGGCCTTGATTGCTCTTATAATTTTTGAGGAGTTAGTGTTAGACGGCTTTAGAAGAATTTCTTTTCATCTCGGGTCGGTGACAAAAGTTTCTTTCATGTGTCCTATATTGGCATAATAAATTCTGTCAATTTAGATGCTTTTTGGACAGCTCCTAAATAAGCTTTTAAATTTGTAGCTTGAATAAAAATAAAAATCTACTATTTTGTCATTACATTTCGTCGACTTTTGATTTTTTTTATACTTGTCCATTTGATGGATTACTTAACTAGACTAAAATGGATTTTCAACTTCTTTGATTTATTGTAAACTTACGTTTTAGTGCAGATACTAGCACTCTCGTCGAGCTATTATCACCTGTTTGTCTTAAAGTCCAGAAGTTCAAAATCCATCTAAATTTTGTTATGGTATGTTTCTAGCTTCTAAATGCCACCGTATATACGAATTCCCAGTCGACCGTATGTATATAAGTAAAGTTTTCCGGTGGCTGAATATATCGCTGCGTGCTTGTCCTGAGTTTTTCCCTCCGGTTTCCACAACACACCGGCGACTACTACGTTAAACACTAATAAAATAAATAAATAAATAAATAAAACAAAATTCCGGTTAGACTGGACTACTTGTTTGACACTAAACACTAATTTGCTATACTATTTCCAATGTAATATATTGTTGATTTCACTAGTAAATAAAATAAGTTAAACCTTTTTTGGCTCGACACAACAGCGACGTAAATATTGTTGAAAAAAATATTGATTACAAAATAATTGAAAACTCACAAAAAACCCACTTGGTGTCTGCTGTTCTTTTAAATAAACATTGAAAACCAAATCTGTGGAAAACATCATGCAGAACGAACATTTTCGATTTCACTTATTTTGCTAATAGTGGTTTTTATACAAGATTTTTACAAATGCTTTGAACAAATTCCTCTCATAGCTCTGAATCTGATGCTGACATAATATAGAGTTAACATAAAATTATGCTCAAAGATTGATGGTAATTTACAATTCGCTGTCCTCTCCTTTCTTTTAAAATAAAGATTTGCGTGTGTAGTGGCTTTTTGTCATGTTGAAATTTCATGCTAAATTTAAATAAAAGGTTACATATTTTTGTTGGCCAATCATCTCGCCTCTAGAATCAATCAAATGTTATGTTTTTTTGCCTTGTAATCACATTGGTTGCTAGACTTCGATCAAACAAGATCGTGTTAAGTTCTTGATGGGCTTAACAATTGGCTTAGTGCTTAATTCGCCCCAGAGACTAAAACATCCTTTTATTTCTGAATTGGTTTATGATTGCCAAACAATAAAGACTCCAGAAGCGTTCCATAGGGTTTTCTCTTTTTGTAAATTGATTGGATTTTTTAGTTCGTATGAAATAGTAATTTTAAACAAATGGAGTTATGTGTAGGAATCTCAAAGCGAGATCTTGGCGGGATTCCCAACCAGTCCCTATCGATGAATTTGTCAGTTTTGTGTTTACTTATCACAGATTGCCATCATGGATTGTGTAATTGTTAGATTAGCTGTTAACAAACTGTAATCCCATGTAACACTTTTTGTTTGATATTGTTGACATAATGGTGACTCAGAATTTAAAAAGTATTGACATCTACCTAGTTGCCGTAAAAAATCCTTAAGAAGCGTAAAATTCGTAGATAAAATTGCCAAAAATGCCTACTTCGTAAAACAGTATTGATCAACTTGCATGCATAATAAATAATGTGTTATATTAAATTAATAAACACGGCATCAGCTTCTTAATCTGAGCTTTTCTACGTAACTACTTTTACTGTTACTGGCATTAATCCCTTTTGCTTGGGCCTTTTTCAAGCGATTGGAATGTAAAATAATTAATAAAACCAATGTATTGCTAAACCAATTAATTCTTAACCAATGAATTACAATTATTGTTTATTGTTTCCATGACATCGTCTTGCCATCATAAAATATTCTCATTTGTTTAGATTATATTCACTTGAGAAGGCAGTAAATGGTTTTTACGTGGATAAGCTCAGATGTTCGTGTTTATTTGT
Source organism: Katharina tunicata (assembly GCA_032466195.1). Lineage (NCBI taxonomy): Eukaryota > Metazoa > Mollusca > Polyplacophora > Chitonida > Mopaliidae > Katharina > Katharina tunicata. The sequence goes on along the minus strand of JAVFBZ010172100.1, from coordinate 16,629 downwards.
TAACGTTTTTATACTTTTGACTTGTATAAAAGAATAATCGGATAGGTTTTTATTTACGCAACAGGGCTAAATAACTCTAGAGATGGATACGTTTAAAATTAATTGATGAGTAGTGCAACATTGCCATATAATTCAATTTTGATATTATAAATTCTTAGATCAAATTGGTAGTTTTCAATCTTTGTGCAATTAATTAAGAATTTGATAAAGGTTTGCCAAAGGGCTCAATCTGTGGACAACTCTTTCTAAAAGTATAATCATGTTTTAGACATCTATGTATGTAATGTGGCTTTTCCTAGATTTATGAGCATTCACATTTTTGTGTTCCAATCTTTTTTGTTCATGAGCTGTGATTGTGCAGTTTATTTTTATGTTAAATTCCAAACTGCAAATGACTACAAATCTGACCTGTTTTTTTTTTTATCTCGGATAAGGACGGGTGTCTAGAATCCATTAAGTCTTCTACCTAAACTGTCATTACTAGTTGTGAATGACTAATAGACTTGCAAAATTTCATGTCACTTTTGAATTCGTTTCTATTTTGGGCAAATTGTTAAATCACAACAGAAAGTACATATGAATTAAGTTCTGAAATGATTTATGATAACCAAGTAACGGAAAACTCAGCAACACAAATATTGATTTGTTTTCCATGAATCACCAATGGTAAATTTATTATATTACTAGACATTTGTTAGACTAAATATTTAAGATTTGTAAATGTGTATTAAACTGTTGTTTTTTTTTTGTCAAGATACAATTTCATGTCATCAGTACTGATATGAATAAACAGATATTGATTGTTTCTTCGTCTCCTCATAATGCTTTTAATAAGAATATAAGTAGGTTGTCTTTTAATAAAATCCCAAATTTGGGTTCCTTGGAAGTGACATCCGATACAACAGGAAATACATTTGCAAGGAAACATTTGTATATCCATTGTCTGGGATATAACTTTAAGTTACCCATAATTGTTCTTGGGAGACGTTAATAAAGCGCTAATGAATTTGTGGTCACTTCTTCCTGAAAGTCTCCAATGCATAACTATAGGAGTTAAAGAATGATCACTAGTCCGTGGCAAGGTTCAGAGGCATTTGTTTGAATCTCGACACCGTGCCGAGAGCTTCACAGGGATGCCTATTCAATCCCTAGTCACTCAACTGGTCAAATTTGTGTCAAGTTGTTACGGACCTTCTATCGCCCATTATGTAATTGGTTAGCAATTGGACAAATGGCTTGAATAAGAAATTGGAATTCCTCGTAAAGTCTTAAATTTTTTCTTGACAGAAGGTGTCTTTCCAGAAACATTTTGGGTTGCCTCCCCTTTTCCACATTAAGCCAAGATTTCTATTCAAGATGTCCTTCTTGGAATAAAGCTATGGTGTGAAATATATTTGCTTTGACATGCTATCTAAGTCTCTGTTCTGTAGATTCCCTAATCTATCATATATTTTCATAGATATTTGAAAACAATAACTAAATGAAAACCCCTTCCATTTTGATATAATTATGTATACGTTGACGAACCATTCTTCAATGATCACGCATAGATAGGCGGCTTTAATTGAAACTGTTTGTGTCTTGCGGCGATGGCAGAGAACTTCACTGAATCTACAAGTCTATCCCCATCTCTGGATTTGTTTAAGTTTAGTTTTGTGGTTATGAATGACGGCCACCTAGACCACTTAGCTATCCGACATTTGACAGGTCTATACATCTATGCTCTGTGTTTTCCTGTAATTTGTCATATATCTTTATGGGAATTCATATAAAAATCTATATTTTAAAAAGCTAGCATTTCCAGTTTTCATATTTGTAGACTGTGAAGAATTGTTCTTTAATGGGCATGATTCTTACTCGTCATAGACAGGCGGATTTACAGGAATTTGTTTACGTCTTGCGTGACTATTTAAGGAAGTTTCAAAGAATGAACAAGTCTATTGCACGTGCTGATTTTGTCAAATTTTAGTTTTGGTCTTTATGCAGACCTTTCACCAATCATTGGTGATTGTGTAGTTGTTTAGTCATCAGACAAGATGTTGGCAAATACCCTGAACTTGAAGTGAGATCCGCTCTAAAGTCCTGGTTCTGTTTCATAAAGCGTCCTTAGCTTACGTTGAACTTAACTGCCATAACGACAAGTCCTGAAGGTATACATGTAGTGTCGTCATTGCAATTACGTTCACCTTAGGCTAAGATCGCTTTCTGAATGAGTTACTGAATCTGTAAGTTTTGGCACATGTTTTGGCTGCCTCTCATATTCATGCATTTGTAGTGGCATTTTCAAAACCCATTCGCTGTCAAATGGACTGCTGAGAAAAATGGCTATGTGCCATTTTTTAGATCCGTTCCTTGAAATAATAACGTGCTCTAGTGCAATTCGTTTTACCTGTGTTTATACTGTTCGATAAACTGATTGATTAGCGAAGTATTTTCTTATGGAGTGATTGTCCGCCAAACACGGACAAAGCAAGTTCTAAAATTAAGTGAAATAGCCACGAGTGATATTTCAAATAAATAAACAGGTAAATAAGTAAATAAATAAATAAATAACCCGTTTAATGTCTCAGCACCAATTAACAGTAAAATCGAAATAATTTGTACTTAATTTAATCACTCCATTAACACAGAGAAATGGAGTTATTGATCATTTACAAAGCAATTGAAACCTCATCTATCATATCTTGTGTGTTTGCTCCGCTTAACATTCACTGATGCAAATTTATGAAATAACTGATAAAATATTGTGGAACAAAAAGAGAAAAATGTTACATCAGTTCTTTATGACTAAGCTGTGTGGCAAGAATAGAATAATGTGCCCTTATACAATCCACTTTGGCTGACCTTATATATATTGCCAATGCGATAAATCGTTGCCTCCCTATACCTTATTATATGTTATGAAAAACAGGTGAGTATTAACCGCAGTTTTACACGTGAATGCCTTGAATGTACAAATGGCTTATTGTAATATTTCACTAACTTATTCCATTGGCTTTTGTAGACATGGGATCATATATGACCTGAAACACAGTTGATTTGAAGGATTTCTAAAGACACGTTTTGATTTTGCCCAAGTCCATGTTGTCGGCCTGAATTAATCGATCCTATTTGTTGACAGGTTTTTGTATCACATTATTCAATTTCTGGTCACTTCTTCGGAAAGTCTAACTAAAGGTGGGCCTTGAAGAATTGTTCTTTTATGCATATAATTTATCACGAATCAGTACCAGAGATGTTCAGAGGAATTTGTTTGCATCTCGTGTCCAGATTGCTACACATGACATCCTATTCAATCCCGATCACTCAACTTGTCAAATTTAAATTATATTGTTACAAAACAGTGATTACGAAATTGGTAATTGGTAAGCCAATACACCGGCCATAGAAAAAGAGGCCTCAGGTTTGTTGTCGACATGATGCGTCAGAATTTTAGAAAGTATTAACGCTTTGGGGGGTTTCAAATTCGTTAAAAATTATTGCATTTCTAGTTGGCATTTTTATCAATGGACTAATGCAATATGTTTTTTTTTACCCGCAAATGTGTGTGAAAAGTAATATGACACAGTTTGACCCTTTTAGAGGCCCAGAATACTAAATTATTAGATCAAGCCGGAGTTGGGAATATTCTAAATTAAGTGGTGAATTCCAGAACAATTGATGACTCATCAACGGTATTGTTTCGTCCGTTTAATATTTTTAAAAACCACTGCAGGCCAAGTTATTGGAAAATATTGCAGAGCAACAATTTAGATTTTCATACGAGAATTGGCTGACACTTTTGTAAAAAAGCTCCAGTTATCGACAGAATTAGTCCTGTCCATAGAAGTGTGATCATAAGATGGATTAGAATCGAAATGTTCTTCTTGAACAGGAATATAGAAGTCAAGACATTGAGAATAACATACGATATTAGGGATTAACAACTTTTCGGCGCAACGTTTCGATCTAGATGCTACGACCGTATTCAAGCAATGATTTTCATTGCATATTTCATATTCTCAATCTAAATCTTGCTGCTAAATTCTTTCCTCTAATAAATATTTAGTTTATATGATTTTTCAATTGCATTTTATACTTGGTTAGTGATTTTGGTCTGTATATAGACCAATACAATCCAACTATAATTCCCTATTTGTAAATAGCCTTTCTGTAAATAGATTGAGCCTCGCCACAAACAGTAACATTCGATCTGAATTGATCTTTGATTACAAATTAACTAAAAACCCATCCATATAATTGTTTAATAGGTTTTTTACCGTTATAAAATATTCGAAGCAGGCAAATTTGTAACCACATAAAATAAATACAGACCAAATAATTACATTTACTAATTTGGCTTAATAATTCCTTTGGATATGAAGATACATTTACACTTTTTTTAAAGCTGATATGCAATTTCACACTTTGTGTCGCGCCTCCCTATTTCGTCATGATGTTTAAATGAGACAAATACTTTTTGATTACAGAATATATTTATTAATTAATTCCGTTTGAAATTTTTTAAACCATTCTCACCCCAAGATCTCCGCAGTCGGCGGAAAACTTTTTATTATACCTAACGTTGACGGGGGGGGGGGGGGTTCTAACCTATCTCTGTTAAAGCAGTCCCTTTGACGCTCAACCCGCTGAGCCAGGGTACCCCCCATTGGTACAAGAAACATTCACAGTAATGCCTATTCAATACCCGTCACTGTATTGTTTAAAATTGGGTTATGTCATTAGACGTCTTCTTGACCAGGAGTTTCAGTGCGAATGAACATTCTTCCTGAAACCACGATTCTCCTTGTCATATTTTGTGATAGAAGTAGATACCCTCTCGGTTGCTTTCCAATCCCATCAAATCAAACAAAATCTTTCAAAAAGATCTAATGCTGCATTTCGTGGACATGGCAACATGTCTGAGTTGAAATAAATTTGATCTGAAAAACTACAAATCCATGTTCAGAGCCTTAACTAATCCGTTATATTTCTCGATGGACATTGCATAAAAACATAAATAAATTTCCGATGACTTATGGATGCATTTTATCAATAGTCAGTGCCAAAAGGATTCATTAGAATTCCTATTTAATACCTATCATTCAATTTGTCAGTTACAAGTTATGTTGTTACAGGCACTCATTGTTCAATTGTTTACCAACTTGGGTAGTGCGTGTATGCAACATGTGTGTGGTTACATATGCGAAAGTGTGTGTCTGCGAGTGCGTTTGTGTATAGATGTAGTAACTATTATTTTCCATATGTATCTGTTATATGTATATTTTGTATTGTTATTTTTACTTCTTTATTTTCTACACTGAATATCTCTGTATTTCTTGAATTAATTGGTGAATAAATAAACATAAACAAAAGCTGCTGACAAATGGATAGACTACAAGTGTAACCTCTTATAAAGCCACAACTCTGTTGTTGACCAAATATGGTAGAATTTATGGAAGGTTTGACGACTGTAAACCGTCCTCCCAAACTCCTTAAGAAACCTTCAACCTATATGAGAAATTTTCATGAAGTCCAAGCTGGTTCGTGAATTTATTTGGCTGGTCAAGCTGTATGCTCGTCTATTTCCAGTGTCTTTACATTCCTTCAAAAAATAATAGATCATAAGTTTATCCTTTCAATACCACAACTCGACCTAATGATTTTATCATTTTGTCGATAGAAATATTCTTAAATAATTGATGCTTGACAAAGCAATTGAAAGCAAACTTAATTGATTAATTGATTCAATGCTGGCAAATTTATAACATGGCTGAACAATTCCATCAAACAATTAGTTTTGTTTTTATCAGTTGTGTAATTGTTGGACATAATGCAAGCTGTTGACAAATGATGGGTTTTTGCTATTCTCCATAAAATTGCACTCATGTGATTGACGTGTATTTTACACTTCGCAGTTGCATCCTGTTTTATATTCAGGAAGTGTTGTCTGTGCTATTGATTCGTGTACTGCTCAAAGTCCATCCTCTTGCTGAATACAAAATGCAGCTCGTTTTTGTCAGGCAAGGGCTGTTTTCTCAATTACTTATGTGACCTTTCATTTACACTGACACCATTATTTGTCCTTTTGTCCCTCATGATCGCCTTGAATGAGTATTCAACATGAGCGATAATTCAATAAATTGAATAATAGAATAAAATCCTTGTTTGCTTTTCTGGGACGGGACAAGCGAGCAGGCCTGAGTCACATTTGCTTTGAAAAAAAAAAGTCGATGTTCTGGGCTTAAACTAAGGCGTCATATTTTAAGTGACTTTTTGCAGAGGACCACTTACTTTCCTTACACTTCTCATTTTCATATCTTTAGTCTTTGTCCAATGTTTACTTTATGAATTCAATCTGTGTAAGATGGCTTCAGATGAACTGCTTTGCATCTCATTTTGATGCAGGAGATCTCCGTCATTCGATTTGTCAAATTTGAGTTATGTTGATACAGACCTTTCATCACTTTACTGTGTGACCAGCAATTAGACTAGCTGTTGACAAATGGCTTTACCACAAATGACAGTTGTTCCTAAAGCCCGTGATCTGTCGACGACATAATGTTCTTTTCTCATTGATTCCGGTTCAGTATTGACAGAAATTTCGCATATTTGTCAGTTCTGATAAAAGTTTGTACAATTAATCTCAAATTTGTTCCTCCTAAGGCTGGAAAACATTTAGATATGGGCAATTTAATCATCACTTGTGAGGGTTGCCCTGGTTTCCTACCCGGGAAAAGATTGACACTTCGTCAGCAGTGAAGTGAGGATAATACAAGATGTTCCCTTGACTTCAAATATGTAACGTATAACACTTGTTTGCGAAAGCCAGCAGACTCGACGAAATCGATGATTTCAAACGGTTCCTTTGTTTAATTAGCTTGGACGTCTTAATTACCGATCTCGATGGTGGTTAAAAAGATTCCTTTAACATGGGTGGGTTGTTGGTAGGGAGCTCCCTGTGCCTTGGTGCTCTCTGAGACAGGAAGCATCAGGAAGCTTATTTAGTTGTGGCTTTATGTTTCGAGTCCTGTTTTTGTCCTGAGGTGTTCTTGTCTAATACCAGTGTTGTTAAGGCCGATTTCCTTCGACCATATGACTGGCACGCGGTCAGAAGAGTGAAATAACTTTAAGTACCTCGTAAAATCTCAAGCAATCAAAGAAGCACCAGTCCTGGTGATTCTCGCGATTTACGACCATTTGGAGTGGGATTTCGTGAGGCCTCCTGTAGGCTTACTTGACCTGTGGAGTCAGGAAATGAAGTCTTATCTTTGCCCATGTGATGAGTTCTTCCTCATATGAGTTAAATAACTCGAACTACATCGTAAACCTCATTCAAATAAAACAGTTTAGCAATAACAATTCACTCATATGAATGTGGAGACTGCTTAAAATAAAGATTATGTCATACAATCCGCTCTGATGTATTCTAACAGGAAAGGGCAATCAATTATCTATTTAGGGTTTGAATATTTTTTCGGTGAGCATAATCAACATCCGTGCTAAACTATGAAAACAACAGATTAGTTGGATTGGACACTGCTTAAACGTTTGTTTGAGGCCCATGTGTTGGCATGCCAACCGAATGGGTACTGGGACATACCGCCGACGTCACTTGCAGCAAACTTGGGCAAAAGAGTTAAACCAACCAACTAACGTATGTGACGTAAACGATAACATACGTTTCAAATCATATGAGCTAAGCTTGGATGCAATTGCGTCTAGTTTTAATCATTCTCAAAGTCACGTATTCTCTTTTAAAAGGGAAATATTTAGGAAAGCAAATATACGCTGCAATTGTTATTTACGCAACGTTTAGGTTTATTATGCCATAAGAACGTTCTCGTGTATAAATTACGACAAAGATCGAAATATGTGATAATAAATAATACTTCAAATGCTATCTATATCGTTGTGTGTTACTACAACAACTCTTCAATACCTTTCAAATAAGTACTTTTTTATTAGTAATATTTGTTTATGCAACGTCATTCACTTTGTCCCTGGAATCTGACAGCGTTGTCATGGTGGCGTCAGCGGCCAGGGGAGGTACCTCTGGTCGAGACGAAACAATGGCGAATACACATTTGTCACGAGTTAAAATAAACTCAGACAGTGAGGCTTGACTGATAATAAATTCGTTATTGAGGTTTTTCGCAGGGTGTATGAATTGCTACGACCGTCTTGAAGCTTGTATACCACTTCGCCTGCGGCTCAGGGTGTACGAGTTTCAAGACAGTCATAAAAATCCGTACACCCTTTGAAAAACCTCAATAACTAAAAGTATTAAGCCTACAAGTTATTTATATTGAATATCAGCCTGCTTGTTTCTGTAGAAGGTTGTATAATGACTTGACGATTTAGATAATGCTTCTGTATAATAAACAGATGAACGCAAAACACAATCTGTTCTTGTTTTTTTATGGATTTATTTCATTGTTTGTGCAATTTATTCAAGCTGGCTCAAGGGTATATTTGTGGGTTTCATTTCTGCATTTCATTGGCGTTAAAGTGGAATGTAGGTGTAGTGTAAACTATTTCACGATTTGCCATTACTTTTGCTGTGCTGAAATCCAGAGAACAGTCATAAAGCCACCTGTCGTTCTTCGAACCCGGAATCAGCAGATATATATATTCCGACATGTCCTCGACAATCAGCATCGAAGATGTCTGTTTCATTTCTACGGGATTTACCAGCCGAGGAACCATCCAACCAGGACAAGACCGCATTTGCATAAAACGGCCCATTCATTTACTTCAGGGTGGGAAGGGGGCGGAAGTTACCGTAGATAGGCGATTTGGTTTGTTTAGTTGATTTAGTTTATAAAGCCTATCTAGAAATATATTGTTAAAATAGTATAAGTCAGCTCAATGTCAAGTTTTGGGGCGAATAAACCTACATTATACTTGGTTTGTATGCCCCATCAAAATTTAATTCCATTCCATTCCAGTTGATTTGGATTTTTGCGTCGTACTGTTAATAAATTCATATGAGTGTGGGCCATCCCAATCTGTAACGGAAACCAGCCTTAACGACGCTGGCAACACGGAAGATTCCACAACACATTTCCAGGACGAAAAACTGGACACCACAACCGTTCGATGGACATCCTGATGCCAGAGAGCACCAGGGCACACGAGGCTCCTACCCAACTACCCGCTATACGATTTGGAACAAGAATGAAGTTTATCTGTTTAATAATCGCTGGTGTAATTCGCCTATCACTATGGAAATCACAACCAAGAGAGGATTCAGATCAAAGCTTCATATAATAATTGAATGCCTGTAATAATCATTTGGTATCATTCTTAATGGATACACCGAAGGGGTGTGCGGGTATTAGATTTTATCTCCATGAGACATTTTATCTCATACCTGGTGTCATAATTTTTTGTTGTATCGACTTGGAGTAACTTCGTACTTTTACTTTCGCCACCAAATAATACACGTACATCAAATGCATTTCCGTCTCTTCCGAATTACTGCATCAGTCAAATGTTGTCTTAGTCAGTCTACTTAGAAGCACCGTTATAAATATATATTTAGCAAGCCATGTTATAAAGAAACATAAACTGTTCCGTTATGTCTAGATCTTAATTGACTGCCAATGTTTGTTTATATCACGCAGTTGCCTAGTTACGCCTGCTCCTGCTTTGTTAATTACGAATCGTCTCGCCAGAAAGAAACCTTTAGCATACCCAATTCCGTAAGATGAATGTGATATCCTGTCACAGAGCCGGAGGTTTAGGCGGATGGTTCTTTCTGCATTGGTACTCCCTCAGCTATAAAAGACATCAAGAACCCGAATCGTCAGGCGGAAGATATTATATTGTTTCTTTAACCGTAGGGTCTAGAGTTTAATTTCACGTAACTATAAGCACGACTGCCAATGTAGTGAACGCGTAACTGCCTCACTCATTCATTGGAGCTTAAAAATGTAGTTCACAGCAATCAAATGAAGGTGATTAAGTCGCTGTTTTCCTTTATAATTTAAGCCCTGCTTGTGAATATTTCACATATCCGATAGCGAGAATCCAAACGGAAAAACGCCCTCGCCGTTTACTGACATAACACAAGTAAGTCGGGTTCCCATTGTTAGTTCTTGCGCAAGAAATCTTTACCAAGCAGACGCTCAGTTGAGTGCGAATCACATAACGTGAAATAATATGGTGTATGCACAGACTCGATAGAGCGATATGTAAATATTAAAGCAGAGTTTGGAGTTACTAGGCAACCTTATCAACAAAACAAACATGACTGGTTCCGTAAAGCCTATACAAATCAGACTAGATCATGTCTCTGTACAAGATTGTCTGCTTAATGTGTATTTTTCTCGTGAATTTGAGGTAAACGGATAAAGAATTATTTGGGCAACGCTTAAGCAAAACAACGTCGACAAAAGCAGCCAGATAGACTAATTTATCTTTATCTTGAGATATTTGGTAAAATTCCACAAGGATGAAACGGGTCTTGGATTGCTATTTTTAGTTCCTTACACCTTTAATGTACAAGACAATTTTGATGTACCGACTTTCTACGGCACATTTGATGCGGTCTTTATCGCGCATGTACAAAGCGGCCTTTACCGATCTAAAACAGCGCACCGTTATGTATTGTCCGTAGAAAATTATGTTATATGTTGATAGGATACGCCATTCGCATCTCCAGAAATGTTTTCCTGGACGCTTTTTGATATAGCTTAAGTTCTACCGCCTGGAGTTATCTGAAAGTCATTTAATGATATAGGATCATATATATTGTGAGGCACTAAGAGCTGACATGAACGTAGACAGAAGTTATCAATTTAGATGCAAAAATTGGTTTCTGAGGTGAATTATTTTAACGATGGGTTACGTATCATGTAATGAAATTGAAAAACACTGGTGTCTAGAGCTGTGTCGACACGGCTTCAACAATCTAATTCTAATTGTCCCTAGAGGCCACTCTCATATGAGTCAACAACATAATGTACCTTACCTCTGACTTTGATGGTTTTGTAAATTACAAGAAACACTTTTGGTTAATACGCGCAGCAAACTGCAGTCATAAAGGAGTTGTATGTGATAGAAAAATGTAGTTACTGTATAGCATCATTTCATTTTACTAAAAATAAGGAAAATTGCAACTCTGGAACTCTGAACTCGGAATCTCGAAATGACGTACACTACAATAAATAGTAATTTTAGGACATGAAATGGAATGGTATATTCCCTGGTGATTAAGTCGAATGTTATTGCACCCTTTTTGAGAATAAAATCAATAGAGTCCGGCCTTCAATGTATACTATATTCATTGACATATTATACAGATCTATTATCTAAATCCTTTTCCTGATTGCTAACAGTAATGAACAAAACCGTCCAGCAAATATTTAACAGTTTTTCACAACATGGGGAGTTTGCCTAGGCTTTGTGGTCATTTTGTTTTCCTCAACTCCTTGAATGTTCTAATCAGCATCAATGGCAAATCTCAAACTTTACCAAATGGAATCATCACTCCGGTCACTGCGGATCCTTTCATGCCCCTGTAACCGTATTGTTTCGACCGACGCTTAGTTTCTACAGCCTCTGCCCGTAGTTAGAGAAGGGTGCAGGGGTCGTGATAAACCGTTTATTGTCAATTTTAACAATGTCATGATTCGGTTATGCTCCATGTCCCAAGTCATGTGTCTCAGACTTTGTTAATAAAGGGTTTCTGATTTGAAGGAGGGAGGACAAAAAATTATTCCAGAGTGTGAAGTTATCAAACGAAATACAAACGTAGCATTTTGACTGCCGAGCAACTAAGGATGGGAGTCAATCGATGTTAGACGGTGTTAAGAAATAACCCAATACTCAGTAAATAGTTAAAGTAAAATAAAGCAATGACCAGTGTGATTGCTTTTAATTATTTATGGTATATAACTGTACATTTATACCACACATGGCTGGGAACAACAGATAAACCTGCCAAATTTGAATAAAGATTTTGAAAAGATATAATTAATCAAGAACATTAATTAATCTAGGAGTCAAAGGCCTTGTAGAAGCCGTGTGTTTTCCCTGATAAGCCCAATGGCTTCTGGTTGATCATAGGCGCTGGGGGCACTTCGTTGTTATTGCTTGTGGTAAATGAGTTTATAAACTTAATTACTTAGTTCTCCTTTAATACCACTTCTAATAAACCTATGTTTAAATGTTTACCATATAAGTTCTTCTTATAAAAATGATATATTAACAGGTTACTCCAGTGAAAATGTCTTAGGATAATAATCTTGTTAAGCTTTATTCGGATTAATGGATTCATGTTGTGAGCTTCTGTCGAAAAATGTCACCAATATTCTTCAAATCCAATACGAGACCAAAATACTGGTAAACCAATATATTGAGTCCTGCCGTTCAGAATTATTCGTGAGGCCTCCTGTATGCCTACTTGATATGTGGGATCAGGAAATCAAGTATGATCTTCGCCCATTTGTTGAGTTCTTCCTCATATGAGTAAAACAACTCGAACTAAATCGAAAACTTCATTCAAACAAATCACTTTAACAATAACAATTCACTAATATGGCGCTTGGAAGCATCATGTGTTTTATAAATGTGGAGAATGCTTATAATAAAGATTATGCCATACAATCCGCTCTGATATATTCTAACAGGACGTCATTTCTGGAAAGGACAATCAATTGTCTATTTAGGGTTTTAATATTCTTTCAGCGGGCATAATCAACATCCGTGCTACTCTATGAAAACAACAGATTAGTTGGATTGGACACTGCTTAAACGATTGTTTGAGACCCGTGTGTTGGCATGCCAACCAAATGGGCGCTGAAACATACCGCTGACGTCACTTGCAGCAAACTTGGGCAAAAGAGCTCAAAGCAACCAACTAACGTGTGTGACGTGAACGATAACATACGTTTCAAATCATATGAGCTAAGCTTGGATGCAATTGCGTCTAGTTTTAATCATTCTCAAAGCCACGTTTTCTCTTGTAAAAGGGAAATATTTAGGAAAGCAAATATACGCTGCAATTGTTATTTACGCAACGTTTAGGTTTATTATGCCATAAGAACGTTCTCGTGTATAAATTACGACAAAGATCGAAATGTTGCGATAGTAAATAATACTTCAAATGCTATCTATAACGTTGTGTGTTACTACAACAACTCTTAAATACCTTTCAAATAAGTACTGCAAATGTTTTCAACTACTGTACGTGTCCAATTATATTTCATTGTTTATATAGTTGAATGTGGGTTGTATTAAATATAGTATTATTTTGACCGATGTACGTAACCAGCACTCTGTATTGACAATTCGGTGTTACCCAAGCTGCATAAGACACCAATAAAAGTGAGTATTATTAGGCCTACAAGTTATTTACATGTATATTAAATATCAGCCTGCTTGTTTCTGTAGAAAGCTGTATAATCACTTGACGATTTAGATAATGGTTCTGTATAATAAACAGATGAACGCAGAACACAATCTGTTCTTGCTTTGAATGGATTTATTTCATTGTTTGTGCAATTTATCAAGCTGGCTCAAGGGTACATTTGTTGGTTTTAGTTCTCTATTTCATTGGCGAATGTAGGTGTAGTGTAAATTATTTCATGATTTGCCATTACTTTTGCTGTGCTGATATCCAGAGAACAGTCATAAAGCCATCTGCCGTTTTTCGAACCCGGAATCAGCAGACAGATATTCCGACATGTCCTCGACAATCAGCATCCAAGCTGTCTGTTGCATTTCAACCGGATTTACCAGCCGAAGAACCATCCAGCCGGGACAAGACCGCATTCGTATAAACACTTCGATGTGGGAACGGGTCGGAAGTTACCGTAGATAGGCGATTTGGTATGTTTAGCTGCGGGTCATCCCAATCTGTAACGGAAACCATCCTTTACGACGCTGGCAACACAGAGGACCCCACAACACATTTCCAAGACGAAAGACTGGACACCACAACAGATCGTGGACATCCTGATGCCACTGAGCTCAGAGACCACCAGGGCACACGTGGCTCCTACCCAACCAACCGCTAGTTTATATCTGTTTTATAATTACTGGTGTAAATCGCCTATTACTAAGGAAAATACAATCAAGAGAGGATTCAGATAATGGCTTTATATAATAATTGAATACCTATAATAATCATTTGGTATCATACTTAATAGATACACTGAAGGGGTGTGCGGGTATTAGATTTTATCTCATATCTGGTGTCATACTATTTGTTGTATCAACTTGGAGTAACTTCGTACTTTTACTTTCGCCACCAAATAATACACGTACATCAAATGCATTTCCGTCTCTTCCGAATTACTGCATCAGTCAAATGTTGTCTTAGTCTGTCTACTTAGAAGAACCGTTATAAATATATATTTAGCAAGCAATGTTACAAAGAAACATAAACTGTTCCGTTATGTCTAGATCTTAAGTAACTGGCAATGTTCGTTTATATCACGCAGTTGCCTAGTTACGCCTGCTCCTGCTTTGTTAATTATGAATCATCTCGCCAGAAAGAAACCTTTAGCATACCCACTTTTGTAAGATGAATGTGATATCCTATGAACAGAGCCGGAGGTTTAGGCGGATGTTTCTTCTTGCACTGGTACTCCCTCGGCTATAAAAGACAATAAGAACCCGAATCGTCTGTTAATCATTTATTTGATTGGTGTTGAACTTCATACTCAATGATATTTCACTTAAATTGCAACTTTGCGTCATCACTGTATGATGGACAACCGTACACAAATCTCGAAAACGTAACACGGCGAGCTCAGCAGGCACCGGATAACTTCCCTTCGGGTGACAAGGGGATTTCTATTGTCCATGCCAGGCCGAAGATATCATATTGTTTCTTCAACCGTAGGGTCTAGAGTTTAATTTCACGTAACTATAAGCACGACTGCCAATGTAGTGAACGCGTAACTGCCTCACTCATTCATTGGAGCTTAAAAATGTAGTGCATAGCAATCAAATGAAGGTGATTAAGTCGCTGTTTTCCTTTATGATTTAAGCCCTGCTTGTGAATATTTCACATATCCGATAGCGAGAATCCAAACGAAAAAACGCCCTCGCCGTTCACTGACATAACACAAGTAAGTCGGGTTCCCATTGTTAGTTCTTGAGCAAGAAATCTTTACCAAGCAGACGCTCAGTTGAGTGCGAATCACATAACGTGAAATAATATGGTGTATGTGCAGACTCGATAGGGCGATATGTAAATATTAAAGCAGAGTTTGGAGTTACTAGGCAACCTTATCAACAAAACAAACATGACTGGTTCCGTAAAGCCTAGACAAATCAGACTAGTTTATGTTTCTTTACAAGATTCTCTGCTAAATGTGTACTTTCCTCGTGAGTTTGATGTAAACGGATAAAGAATTATTTGGGTAACGCTTAAGCATTACAACATCGACAAAAGCAGCCAGATAGACTAATATATCTTTATGTTGAGATATTTGGTAAAATTCCACAAGAATGAGACGGGTTTTGGATTGCTATTTTTAGTTCCTTGCAGATTTTAATGTACCAGACAATTTTGATGTACCGACTTTCTACAGCAAATTTGATGCAGTCTTTATCGCGCATGTGCAAAGCTTTGCCGATCTAAAACAGTTCACCGTTATGTATTGTCCGTAGAAAATTATGTTATATGTTGATAGGATACGTCATTCACATCTCCAGAAATCTTTTCCTGTACGCTTTTTGATATAGCTTTAGTTCTACCGCCCGGAGTAATCTTTAAGTCATTAAATGACATAGGACCATGTATATTGTGAGGCACTAAGAGCTGAAATGAACGTAGACAGATGTTATAAAATTAGATACTATATTCATTGACTTATTATACAGATCTATTGTCTAAATCCTTTTCCTGTTTGCTAATAATTTCCACAGTAATGAACAAAACTGTCCAGAAAATATTTAACAGTTTTTCACTACTTGGGGTTTTTACCTTGGCTTTGTGACCTTTTGTGTTTTTTCTAAACTCCTGGAATGTTCTTATCGGCTTCAATGTCAAATCTCAAACTTTACCAAATCGAATCATCACTCCGGTCACTACGGATCCTTTCCTATCCCTGTAACCGTATTGTTTCGACCGACGCTTAGTTCCTACAGCCTCTGCCCTTCATTAAAGAAGGGTGTGGAGGCCGTGATAAACCCTTTACTGTCAATTTTTACGGTGTTTTGATTCGGTTATGCTCTGTGTCTAACGTCCGTTCCATGTCCCAAGTTATGTTTCTCAGACTTTGTTAATAAAGGGTTAAAGAGATTGCCAAATCAAAGACGACAGCACAATTTTGGAGGACGAAAAAAAATTATTCCAGTGGGTGAAGTTATCGAACGAAATACAAACGTAACCTTTGGACTGCCGAGCAACTGAGGATGGGAGACAATTTTTGTTAGACGGTGTTCAGAAATAACCCAATACCCAGTAAATAGTTAATAAAATTAAAAAAAAAACAATGACCTGTGTGATAGCTTATAATGTTTTATGGTATATAACTGTACATTTATACCACACATGGCTGGGAATAACAGATAAACCTGCCAAATTTGAATAAAGATTTTGAAAAGATATAATTAATCAAGAACAGTAATTAATCTAGGAGTCAAAGGCCTTGTAGAAGCCGTGTGTTTTCCCTGATCATCCCAATG
>JAVFBZ010172089.1:0-16320 GCA_032466195.1 Katharina tunicata | reverse complement strand
AGCGCCCTCGTGCGGCGCTTTTCGGTGACGAATACGCCTCCGCTGCCGTCGGTCCATAGCGAGAACATTACCACATATTTGTACCAACTTTAACTGTGCTACCCCAAAAAATTACTGAATTATCCCGCTTTGCATTAAAGAGATAATTCTACTAATATTTCGCCTATGCGTTTCTTTTTTGACAGAGTATATATATGCCAGTACCATATCATCAGAATAACCCAAAACAACAAACACATTTGTCGGTTATATCTAGATGAAAAATACACTATTTCAGTATCCCTGTGTCAGTACTTACCGCAACCAGGGTAAACCTTCTGTGTGGACTAGACAATATTGGATTTATTAAGACTGTGCTTACCGTAGAGAAAGATTCGTAGCCTTTGCCTGGCTAAAAATTCGTTCGTTCTACTGTGAGCCTCTGTAGCTCAGTCGGCTAGAGCTTGCCAAAGACTCGAGTTCGACTCCGGGTGGACAAACACAATTTTCTTCTCTACATTCATAAACAATTTTTACAAAAATAACCCGGAGACTCGATTTCGAATCCTGGTAGAGGCAAGCACAATTTTCTGTCTCCTCGTTTACAAAACAATATATATATATGCCAGAACCAGATTATCAGAATAAGCGTTCCTTTCGCTCGTTCGTTCGAGCCAGCTTATCATTCCTAATCACACTTATACTGCATAATAAAGTATACCATATTTTTAGTCGATAATTCTTTTAACTTCCTCGCTTTAACAGAAGTGGTTGGAATATCTTGTAAATCAATAACTAAATGTACAGCTGTTGCGTACATTTATTCACAGACTCTGAGTTTTTACAACACAACAATGACGCGATGAGGAGGTAGACCGAGGAAGAAGGATGCTAACCGAAATAATGTACATGATTTATTTTCGTAGTTTCAAAGTTTCTCTTTGTGACTGGTGACCTTAAGCTATAGAAGAATGGGACAAAACGATAAACAAGAAAAAAACTATGGAACGTACGCACATCAGCCCGGTAAGATTTCTGCTAAAATTCAGCTACATAGATATAATCCTTAAACTTCCTCAAGGTATTATTCACCCTATGGGTATCAAAGGAACGCATTTGCCGCCGGTTGTTTTTTACTAGCGGACGGGTTGACAGACAAACTGGCGAGGGGTTTTGTAACCCCACATTCCATGAGATGCTCCAATATTAACCTTAGTAAAGTTATTACCAGAATTACGTAACTTTTAATCTATCGCCCAATAAATCACGCATAGAGAAAGTAGTTCTCCTCTATAGCCTCGCTATTCTCGCCCCAAATCCCCCTTCGGGCGAGATTCTCTGTCTATAAGCCTAACATTATGCCAAAAGAAGTACTCCCGATTCAGTAATAGGATGTGTGAGGGAGCGAGGTGTGATCGTAAGGTAAGTATTAGCATCTCATAGAATGTGGGGTTACAAAAACCCTACTCATTCTATTTCAATGCCTCCAATACTTACCTTAGTAACGTAATTACAAGAATTACGTAACTATTAGGAGAAAACCGAATATGTGGGAACCCCAAAGGCGGGAGGACATCCAAAGATGGTGACGACACGCACAACATAAGCAACTAAAGAGTAGACACGATGTGATAAAACTACACCTCAGTCACCACCAAAGGAGAGGAAGAGGAGGGAAAGGACATCCTGGAGAGAATAACGGTCGTCACAAAATAAACGTACATAAAATACCAGGCTACCCATTGTATACTTACAGGTGTATGCATAACAGCTACAAGAAATGTAAGCCTGACTTGTTTCCCTGCGCTGTTCGAAGGGCCTGCTTCTTTATGGACTTTTCACACGGCCATAAGCAGCTTAGATCGGAAGGTCGCATGGCGCTGTCAGGCCTGGATGCGAGCGTAGCTGTCTCAATACTGGCTGCAGTAGCCGCCCGCTCAAGGAGATAACATCTCACAAACCTCGACTCCCTTCTCCACTGAGCAACGTCTACAACTTCCCTCATCGTAACATATCTAAATAGGGATTCCGATGAGGCAACCGCACGGGTCTCACGAGCGTTAGCAAATACAAAATATTGTGTCCTGGCCGAGGAGTATACCATCTGGATAGTTTCCACAACCCATCTACTAATGGTATCTTTGGATGCCGGCTTGTGGTTATTAACATGGTGGGTAAGCCACAACTGTTTGTCAGATGTGCGTTAATGTTTAGTCGCATTAAGACAATACTTAACAGATCGGACAGGACACACAAGCTTGTCGCGTGGAGAAAATTTCCCTTAAAACTCCAAAACTAAAGTTTCAGATGGGAATTATATGGTCTAATTTTTTGCTAAGTACTCTGCCCGTGGGAGAAGTAGCATGCCCTCGTCTGTAATAACAAAGCGATCGTTCTCAGCTGATGAGGCATGAATCTCGGAGCATATTTTGGCTGAGGCTATCGCAACCAGAAACACGGTCTTAACGGTCAAGATCTTAAGGCTGGCCTGATCCATTGGTTCAAATGGTGGTCTGGCTAGTGCATTTAACAGTCCAAGTCCAAGTTCCATGCGGGCGGAAGTATCTTAACCCGAAGTCTAAGGTGAAACATTCCTTTGATCAGACTGTGGCTTGGAGGCAGTTGGCTTCCGTATTTTACCCTTTGTAGTGGACTGGTGCTGCTTGACCATGAGACTCAAACCTCTGAGAGTCAGCGTAGGCCTTGAGTCAGTCGGCGAAAAGTTCGTCTGTGCCAAAAGGCAAGTCGATCAAATTTGCCGAATGGTCTTTTGAACCGAGGCGAGACCAGGAAAAGCCTACGCCTGGTCCACTACACGAGAGTCAGGAGATCCAAGCCAGAGACAGTTGACCTCAGCTGGAGGGCCTCGAGACAGTTCAGTAAACCCACGGGGTCTAGTATCAAAGTGCGCCTCCGCTGACCTTGAGAACCTGCCGACAAAGTTTCGAAAGCCTGATCCACAAAGGGATCAAGCTGAGAAGCGGGAAGCTCCGATTCCTTGTTAAATAAACTCTTGTGAGTTCTTGCTGCTGGGGATTGGTGGACACCCCGCACACCTCGGCAGTATACGCCAGTGCCCTTGTCCAGTGCCCTTAGGAGTTGCGGCCCTCCCGAACCCATTGTTGCGACTGCGCGCGTAAGCAGCCCAACTCAACCAACTGCGGGGATCTCCTTACCCGCGGGTCGACCTCCATGTCCGCCTTTTCTAGAAGACTGTCCTGCATAGACGGGGAGTCTTCCTCTGAAGACTGGTCGAGGTCACCCATCGGTCGAAACCAAGGCTGGACAGATCCAGTGGATGGTCACATACAAGTGACCTCAACCGAATCATAGGCGTGGAGAGTGTCTGGTGCCGCAGCTCGGCAACGACCGTACGCTCTGCAATGGACTTAGTCACTCTAAAATCTAAGGACGCACGAGGAGCTGCTAACCCTGAGCTGGAGGTGAGCTTCGGATTTGCATCCCTGAGTTGAGATTCGGGAGCGACATAGCGCGAATCGGCACCCCATCAACACTAAAACTCAATGGCTGCGAAGGTCCGCGCTCATGAAGTCTGCTCACAATTGCTGAATGGACAGGTGACGACGAAGCTCCCACCAAATATGGACCAGTGGATCCAAGTGACGCATCAGAACTGACCGTGGGTGGAGCAGGAGTTTTATTCCAAGCGCATCGATAAGCGTGTCAAAACACACTGGCAGACGAAAGTCGGGGCTTTTACCTCTAAGGAGCCACGTGGATTCGGTTGGACGACACGCAACGAAGGGGAACGCTGCTCCAACCAGCGCTGAAACAGCTCGTCTGACCAGGACAGACACACATCGCACCTCTCGTCTAATGTGCAGGTCGAACAAAAGGCACAATGATGTTCAGCTGTGCTCTTCACCATGTCGCAAATGCCACAGGCATGGCAGAACTGATCTGCTCAATTTTCTACTAATTGATCTTTTATTGCCTGAAAGCACATTAGATAAAAAGCATATATGGTTAAACATGCATGATTATAAACAAGCATCTTGTCTCATACAAATAGTCTTATAGGGGAGTAACTAAAATACCGATATATAAGACAACAAAAGGCACGAAACAATATACCAAAGCGGGAACAACGGTAAAAGTGTTGTTGCATAGAAATAGGACGTAACCTTACTACTGAGAAGCCATAAAGTTATAATCTATTTCAACAATAACCTCACTCAATGAGGATGCATCATCCATACAACAAGGCTTAATAATGAATGGGTACCCAGGTTCAAACAACACAGTAAAACTTACCATGTGTGAACGACTGTGCGACGAATGGCAATTTTAGAAAAAAATTGTAGTCGAAATGCCGAGCAACCTCTGTTAAATCCCACAAGTAAACTAAACACACGAAGGCATAGAAACGTTCCGTTTGTTGAACAAAAAACAGATCCGATCAAAAGGATTTTTTTGCTTGTGCGACATATATTTACTCCGTATCTTTTAATGGCAACATATTAATACTGTCTCGATTCGGATTAAAATTATAATGCTGTGTTAGAAGCAATTATATGCCAAACTGATATATATGGTGTGTTGCATTTTTATTTATTATTTTATATATTTTTGTATAGATGTAGAGAAAGAAAATGTTGCTTGCCTCCACCGGGATTCGAACTCGGGTGTCTGGCTATTGATGAAATATCAGGAATTACCTCACTGCGATTTACCTCACTCAAGTTTTAGAACTGTGTCTGTAGGCTGTTGGAGTAGTACAAGATCAGATATAATGTGAGCGTCAGGACGCAATTTAAATCTGATTTTTTTACCATCTTAAAATATAGGAAAAACGTTTTCAAATAATGTATGCTGTAGAAGCTGTGCACATTACGGATATAGGCATACACATGAAGGAATAGATTTTTTTTTTTGTTTTAACAAATGGCAGATATCTGATCAAAATGAGTTTTGTGCCTGTGCGACATATTTTTACTCCGTATCTTTTAATCGCGACGTATTACATTTTTGTTATTGTCTCGATTGTACTGTCTCGATTTAAAATAAAATTGTAATGCTGTGTTAGAAACACAGTTAGATGCTAAACTGATATAAACAATATGGTTTTATGCATTTTTATTATATATATACATATTTGTATTATTATATTGTATTTTTGTAGAAATCTGAAAACCTGGCACTGGCATATATATATATCTATATTGATGAAATATCAGGATTTACCTCACTGCGGTTAAAACCCTTTTTGTTGTTATATTTTGTTATTAGACCTACATTTCGAAAACCAATGCGTCAGTTGCTAATATGACACTAATATGCGCAAACATTAAAATGAATTGTTTTTCATTTTTCACAAATTGTTGAGTCCTAACATAGCCATACCCATTTCTTTCTTACTCATCTTTTATGTTACTTAACCATGTGGCCATATTTTTACCAACTCCTATCCTCCTATATAAATCAACATATACATGCCTTTCGTTTTTCAATGTTTTCAACCAATACTTTATATATTCGTATTTTCCTTGAAATAATCAACGGAAACCTACCCAATACACGAGACAGCATAACATTAACAGTCTTGTTACTAACACCTCAAAGTCTTTTACAAAAATATACGTGGATCTTTTCAATTTTATTCGCAGGGTAAAACCCCCTAACATCAGAACAGTAATTCAAAATGCTAACTATGTAATTATCAAAAAGGTACATTTGTGTGGAAACATTTAGGCTGTAATCACTCATCCTTTGCATTAAACCAAACAATGCTTTTCTACCTTGATTTGCTAATATTTTACTTTTAAGTCGAAACTTACCATTATAGTTAAAAATAATCCTTAAATAATTAAATGTATCCACGACGTCAACAGAATCATCATTGTATAACCACCTCCCAATCCACTGATTTTTACCACCACCTCTAAATACGACAATTTTTGTCTTTTCAACATTTACAATTTGTTTTATTCTAAACAGTAGTCACATACACTCTGTAACATTTTTTTTAGACTATCTTCAGATTCAGCTATAAGTACTACACAGTCAGCGTACATAAGTAGAAATATATTTATCAGTCCAATATAAATAGAAGCACAATTATCCTTAATAAAAAACAGTTTAAGGTCAATCACAAACATAGAAAACATTACAGGCGATAGTGGCTCCCCCTGCATTACTCAGATCTGTATAAAAAAAATTCTGACACACTTATTTCTGACACAACACTTAATTTGCGTATACATTGATTTGATCACCTTCGAAAATTTACCCCCAAAACCCAATTTGACTATTTTACCCCACAATAAATGATGACTAACTGAATCAAATGCTTTTTTATAATCAACAAAACAACAAAAAAAGTTTTTTTCTTTCTCCTAAATATTTTTCAATTACATTCCGTAAAACAAAAACTGCATCTATAGTACTGTAAACAGAGCTTCCGTCAAAATGTCGTTCTTTTGACTCCACTCCAATAATCTGTTATTTAATATGCTAGTTAATAGCTTGCTGGGATGACTGACCAGAGTTATGCCAATGTAATTATTTATGTCATTTACCTCCCCGTTTTTGAAAATAGGTACTACAAACACCCTTACTCCATTCTCTTAAAAAAAACTCCAGTGCACACAATTTTTTTAAAAAGTAGAACCATACCATCCATTAATATGTCTTTAAACTCTATACAATATTCATTTATTAGATTATCGAAACCAGGGCTCTTATTTCGTTTCAGTCGCTTAATCACAATTTCACACTCGTTTAATATAATCTCAGCTATTTAGCTCTTTATATATATATTGACTATCACTGATACTTGCCGATTCGTCCCCCACGTTATTATCTGAATTTTCCCCAACAAGGTTTCTAAAATAGTGGAAGAAATCCTCAGTGGGTATATTAGAAGTTTGCATGTGTTTTTTATTGCTAAATTTTTTTGTGAAATTCTCTAGGGTTGTCTTTTTTCATTTTTGTTATAAGATTTCCATGAAAATTTCGAAGCCTTGTTTTACATTTTCGTAACTCTACTTTATATTTTTTTCTGTGTTCACATAGTTTTAATCTGTTGTTGTAGATTTTATTATTGTGTCTATTAAATCTATCAAAAGAGCGCCTATATACAGCATGTAATTTGTGACAATTTGAAGTAAACCACGGCTTATCTCCCCCTTTTCAACAGTTTGCTTTTGACAGGCAAAGTTGACACTTATTTCTTTTACTTCTTCGACACACCGGGTCTCAATAATTATTTAGCAGCTTAGTGAACATAGAAACTGTCTCATCTACACTTTTTTCCGGGCTTATACAATTTATAAGTTAGCTTGTTTTGTTAAGAGTGTTTCACGAAGCCTTTCTTTCGAGTCAATATCTACTATCCCATCTGACTATTTCAGTATCATTGCAGCCACATTTACATGATTTATTCATTTCAGTATCAATACCTGCGCATTTAATTACGACATGAATTGGGGCATGGTCTGAATATTTATTCAATCAAATCCGAGACTTGAAAATTGACAATTATATTAAGATGTGTTTTGTCCACAAGACAGTAATCGTTTACACTGAAACCCCTTTTACTGAAAAAAGTTATATGTCCTGACCTAACTCCCTTTACTCTACCATTCACAATTCTTAGTCCAAGTGATTTGCACATATCTAATAGACGTTCACCAAAACCATTACATACACTATCTTAAGACTTTCTCGATTCAATGTATTCGTCTTCAACATAGTCACACACATCAGCAAACTGGCGCTTGAATTTTTGAGGGAAAGAGTAATTTTTAACAAAATCATCCAAAGTTCCGACTCTGCTATTAAAATCACCAATAACAATCATCATGCCAGCACGTATGTATTTCAGTAAACTATTTTCTAAATCAAAAAATAAATCATTGTCAACGAGTCTATAAAAACGCGAGTTCTCAGCTGGTATATATACAAAACATATAAATAAGTCATTTTCTGTTTGGCATTATTCCTTATCCAATTTGATTACCAAAAACATGTCTAACTATTTCTAGAATTTTTGAACTAGCATATAATACTTTTCTCACCAATATTGCTAGTCCACCTCCTGCATAAATGTGAAATCATCTACTTCAGAAGGGTTTTTATAACTGCAGTCTATCCAGCACTCACTCAATACTATGACGTCATAGTCCTCAATATATTTCAATAACAAAGGATCAGTAATCTTCTCATGGAACCCTCTTCTTATATTCCATGCACAAATTCTCAATCGAGACGGTTCTTCAGCTGTTGTCTTCCTCTCCCACAATCCCTACTCCAGCGGTTGGTATTCTTGTCCTTCAATAAACAGCCTTTCGTAATTAATCCAGGCTTTCTTTCCCTCATCCCGAGCCTTATTCATTACCGGATACAGGGCTTTACGTTTCTGGACATTTTCATCAGGGAATTGCTCAAACACATAGCAATTAGTATTTTTTAGATTCCTGCCATGTTTCCTTGTCTTGATGGTTAAAAAAGCAAGCAACTATTTTTCTCGGTCTATCACTTGATCTCTTAGAATATCCCGTTCTATGAACTCTCTGGAATGTTATATTATCAACAGTAGTTGGTTTGTTTTTTTTTTCATTGTTTCCTTCATAAAATCACCTTATGTATTTTCAATCTCTTCCGTCGTCTCTCGCTGGTTACCCCCGTCATGGGCCTCTCCTGATGGTTGCCTTGGGACGTTTGTAAATATCAGGTTGTTCCTCATGGATCTTGATTTCAAGTCTACTATTTCTGTCTGTAAATTTTTATTTTGAAACGTTAGGTCCGATATTTGTTGTTCAAAATCCCACAAAATCCTCGTTCTCCCTAACCTTAGTACACACATTATCTACAGTTCTATTTATTTCTACAAATCCATACTTCATTTCATGCTTTATACCGTCAAGCCTCTCGGAAAATGTTGATTGAATAGTGTCCATTTTGACTTCTAAACTCCTTAAACATCTGAAAATATCATTGATCCATGGAGTAGCAGCGTTTAAATGAGGTTGATTTGATACCGGACTTAAAATTTGATTGCTCTGACATGTAGGCGATTCATACAACACTGTATTAGCCTCTCGCAATACTGTACTGGTAGACTTGGCTAAGGCGGGCGTTACCACTGCTTGACCGGCTATCTGCCCTGGCTGGCCGGCTATCAGACCTGGTTGTCCCCGTTGTCCTGTCTAGTCTTGACCAACGTGTGCCATCATTACGTGTCGGTTGTTGTTGTAAACTAAATATTGAGACATTTTCTAACTCATACAATTTGTTCGATCTGTGTTCTGGTCGAGTTCTGGATAAATTAGTACGGATTTGCCATAATTACTGAATTGTATATGCCACGATCGCTTGATTCCAGTTAACATAAGTTCTATCTCTCGATTTTAAGTGACATTTTGTCTCGACATTACGTTTCAACACGAATCACTGGTCCGCCATCCGATTTTCCTGTTTAGTATAAAACAAATGGATGAGGCCAATTGACGTCACGCATTACCACGTTGCGGCGTAACGTCATGCTGGTCCGAACTTTCCTGGCTCGACTTATTTCATCGATATAAATAATAAAAGCATATTACACGTTTAAATACAATTATATGGCTCACGTGAATTGTTGAAGTAATAACTCAACCCGCGTCTCGTGGGTTATCATTTCCACCACTCACTCGAGCAATATATGGTATTCAAATTTCACTGTGTAATATCCTCTATATATGTTTGTGTTATATTTATTATCAGAAGATGGCCAGAAGAAGACTGTTGGTCTCACTGAGAAGCTTTCCCCTGCAGGATTTAAAGCAGAACTGAAACGATTATTCTTGCTATCCTGGCCAGTTGTGAGTGTTGATTTCAATTCTAGAGAGTACTACCCCACAGCTCGACGTTTTGATACCTTATTTTTTCACCGCTGGGGGCACAAATTACGACAAAATATGGTGTCGGAACTTCAAGCAAGTAAAAGTTAAAGATTTTGTTATGGAGAACATGAAATAATTTTGTTTGTTGTATTTATTCTTTTTTCACTTCATTAAATTAAAATAGATAAATGGATTTGTATACAAGCCCCATTTTTTTAAAGCATTAACTATTCGATAGGGAATGGAGCCACAATATAAACAACAAAGCAATTTGAAATGTTCTCGCCAAGGACAGATTTTTTGTGAACAATGGATCAGTTTTGGAAATTATTATTATTAAACAAAACTTAAGAATATGATGACAATTGTTTGATTTTAGGCGCTGTGCTCCTTATTTGGTTACTCACTCGGGCTCGTGGCTATGATTTTTGTTGGTCACCTGGGAAAGGAAGAACAAGACGCCGTAGCTTTCGCAATCTCAGCAAGTCAACTTCACATTTTCAGGATTGTCCATTGAGCATTCTAACTTTTACTTAATTTAAATTTACCTTACGACATGAGATATATTATAATATACGCCACTAACAGCGCAAATATTATATTTTATAATTTTATTTATTCTTTGAGAATTTTTAAATAAAGTTTGTAAAGTATTTAATAAATTGCATGCATATACAAACTATATCCGACTCACATTTACTCGAAGTTTTCTTTTGCCACATAGAAGCCTTTCAGTTGTGTTAGACTGTGTGACATTCACTAACGTCGACTGTTTAAGACATTACGTGTCAGTTTACCATTGCTAACCATAATTACATATTGATACGAAATCAATCAATCAATCTATGCATTAATCAATCAGTCATTTATTTTAGATGCTGAACGTGACTGGTGTTTATATATGCACAGGATTGAGCACAGCGTGTGACACATTGTTCTCTCAGGTAACATCAACCTTTGTTAATATTTGTCTGGTATAATTTTGTGAGCCCGTGCATTCACTCTGTTAGGTGTACATTGAACCCCTAAATCCCTACGGATAATCAAGAGTCCATTCCACATTTTGTTTATAAGATAATTTCGTATTAACCCTGGAGATCGCAGGATGTTTTTTGAAAGGGTTTCTAATTGGCTTTCTTAAAAAAAGCGACAATGCGGAGTCGTCACGTAAGTAAAACCCAACAATCGCCATTAACAGAGAGAAACAAACATTATTTGGGTTGAATACATTATTACAGAATCCACATTGAATGTATGTTGCAATCAATATGTTTCATCAGTGTTGGCAACGTTTAGTTTAATTATGCCAGATACTGTTCAGACGGTCATTCATATGTGTATATGTAATGTTACGTGGTGCATAGAGAGGTTATAATAATAATAATAAAACTTTATTTCATGAGGGTAGATCATTACAAAATAAAGGTCAGTCAGCTGATGCTGATCTTCCCTGAGGCCCTCTGCATGACATATTGAAGCAGTACATATTTATAAAATTTTATTCAGTTAACCCTGACCAGTAATCTAATGAAATCTATAACAAAAATACAATATACAGAAAAAAGAAGAAAATAAAAGATATGATAAAGAAATAAAATAATAACAACGGGAACTGGTAACAAAAAGTTATCCAACGGGAACTGGTGTGATACGGTGAATATCACGAGTTTGTTAATTTAAAAAAATCGAGGCTCGTGGTTTTGAAATTAGCAGACGATGTAAGAACACGTTAGTCCATCTAAAGAAGAAATTGGAAAAGTAAGTAAAAATCCATATAACACGGACCGATGGAACACAAAAAGAAAAGTATTGCCACATCAACAACAACAAAACTAGCCTTTCAGTTTGATACGGGAGAACGGACTGTCATACATGTAAGGCTCTAATGAAGTCATAACTTGCAAGTAGTCCATTCAGCTTCTGCCACCAAACAAGATGAACATGTGTGTTATTTTCAAGAGTGGAAACACTACACAATATCACACGGTTCAGGGTGAAACTACAGGGGTTATAGAGTGAGAAAGAACATTATCAAATGTATAACCAAGCAAATTAAAAATAAAGACGTTCTTAATTTTGTTCAGGCATTCGGTGAGCAAAAGCTGAAGTTAATTGGTATCTATTTGCAAAGAGGTAAGCATTAAATCTATTGGAAACGGATACAGAAAGGGGATAGTAGATCTGTCTCTCCTACAGAACTGTACCATGCTAAAACATTATAATTCCCGCATCGTACAGGGCGATGCGGAGCATATATTTTTAAAGCTTACTTTCCATTTTTTCCAATTCCTTGTGATTTTTTTAAAATCAAAATATTATAATTGAAGTAACCGTAAGTGTAAAAATCTCGGCCTGTGGCAGTAATTTCAAAATTAACTTCTAGTTATTGAGGGCAATGTTTATAGATAAGTTCGAGTCAAGATGTTTTTTGTTTGTCCATGACTTTGCTAGTAATAAAAAAATTATATTTTAGAATTTGGGCCTTAAATGCATTATGTTGTGAGCTCGAGGTCATAATCTTATAAAGTCTAGAACACCCTTTGGGCTATCTTGTAGTGATAACATTATCGATGTAGGTTATGTTTTTCAAAAGTTATGGAAGTTTGAACTTTGTTAAATTTGCAATTAGAAAATCAAGGAAACGCTCAACCTTTGATTTTATAACACGCCATGTAAACACAATTTGCACTTAAAAACAGTTTTAAAGAAAAATTAAATCCCTCCAATTTGTTAGAACTTTAGCAGTAGATATTGTATATCAAATTTCAGCTTCAATCATCAAACAGTATAGAAGTTAAAATAGTGGAAAGTCCAATATGGTGGCCAAACCAAGTGACCTGGAGAACTGTTTTTGGACAATGTGGTCAGTTTAACGTCTGCAAAGATTCAGCGTATTAGACTGTATCGCAACTTTGACGTCTCCAGAATAGCGATTTTGTTCAAAATTGTTAAACGTTTAGCAGTGGAATACGTATGTAAAATGTTAACATCAACCTCAAACGGTGTTTAAAACGAATAGTTTTTTAAAATACCCCCGAAACTAACAGAATCCAAGATGGCCGCCAAACCACGTGGCATGAAAACAAAACACACGCAAACAATTTGTTTTAAGACGCCCGATGAAAATCAGTATATTTTATTTTTCTTATTTCTATGGATACAATGCTGGCCTATGTCATAATCAGAAGTTAATTTTGTTTCCGGAGCAGGACTAAACAACTATAAGGCCAGTCTTTATGAAACTTGAACATGTTCACTTTAAGCTGTAGTTGTGCCTTTTGATTGTACGGATTCACCATTTAGGCTGTGTAAAAAATCCATGGATACCATGGTATGATTGGTATCCAAATCGATTTCCCTGTTTTTGCATACTTCCTTAGAAGAGATGACTTGTTGTGTATCATAGTTTGACATGTCTTTGGTTACCATGGCTACCATATGTTCATTATAAGGGTCTATATCGCTGGGTTTACTAACACTCTTGTTGGTGTATGCATTAGGGCTCATGTGTGTAACTGTCTGGCTTATGCTTTTTGGGCATAAAAACCGTCACAAAAAACGGTCAGAATAACAATAATACTGGGTATAGAAACAGAATAACACCATAAGTGTTTTAGAGTAAAGCTGCTGCATCCCCAAAAAATCCATAAAATTTGTGTTCTGCCTTTCAGGTTTAATACAATTAACCCTAGTGTGTATATTGTGTTGGACTATGCAGCTAAATGCAGAACCTATGCTCCTAGCTCTTGGTCAAAATTCCACAGTCAGCAGGTTGGTCATATTCTATTTTTTGTATATTTGACTGACAGCGTACGCCGTACTTGAGGGTATTTCGCAAATATTTCGGTGGTGTACAAGAACATTAAAAAACGGCAATGAAGCAAGAAAAAGAAAGAAAATTAAAACAACAAGAACAACACGCCAAATCTTTTGCTGTGTTGGAAAAAATGATCCCCTCTGTTAAGAACTGACAACTTGACGTTAAGGTGGAATGCACGATTGCATGATTTGGGCTATTAATAAGAAGGTCTCCAATCTTTTTGTGAGGCGTCCAGGAAGTCTTATTCTTTGCCATTCTGTGTGACCAGTGTCGTGTCAATGGGGTCTCCCTTTGCCCATTGTACTGACAAGCCCGTATATGAGTAATATAACGTTTAACATGACGCAAAAGAGATCAGACAATTTAAATGGTTGGAAGTTTCCAGTAACTTCCAGTGGTCTACTTTTAAGGCTAGTTCATTTTTGTTTCTATAAGGTTAGCAGCAGAGTATTTGGTTTACTTCATGCCCGGCTTATTGGTAAGAATAAATATTTTAATAGTTTAAATACAATTTTACATTCAATACCAATCACTGTACCACAGCACAATATAATAATTAAACAATATCAGTGACCGATTCGTATGAAATACAGCACAGTATAATAATTAAACAATCTGAGTGACCGATTCGTATGAAACACAGCACAGTATAATAATTAAACAATCTGTGTGACCAATTCGTATGAAACACAGCACAGTATAGTAATTAAACAATGTGAGTGACCGATTCGTATGAAACACAGCACAGTATAATAATTAAACAATCTGTGTGACCGATTCGTATGAAACACAGCACAGTATAATAATTAAACAATCTGAGTGACCGATTCGTATCAGACACAGCTCAGTATAGTAATTAAACAATCTGAGTGACCGATTCGTATGAGACACAGCTCAGTATAGTAATTAAACAATCTGAGTGACCGATTTGTATGAAAAACAGCACAGTATAATAATTAAACAATCTGAGTGACCGATTCGTATGAAACACAGCACAGTATAATAATTAAACAATCTGAGTGACCGATTCGTATATTATTTCTAAACATATCCCAAACATATCGTATTATTCGCCACTAGTTAATCAAATTAATTTTGGATGTATTTCCATCTATGTTATATAATTATAAATGATCTATGCTATATCTGATCTATGCTATTATTAGATCTTTTTTATAATTATACAACTGTTTGTTATGTTACAGTTTAATTTCTGGTTCCAAGTTCTTGTAAAGTATTTACAGAATCAAGTATGTACCATTTTATTCAACAATTTATAGATGAGGGGATATATTCTCAAAAGGCTTATAGACATATAACTAATTATGTAATATCTACATTGTGATAGTGTTTCCATAAGTTACGAATGGACATTGGTGTTATCAAAAACACAAGATGTTGTAAGCGCCATGAAAACTTCTCTTAGAAGCAGAACCAGATCGAAGTTATCACCACCATCTAGTTCGCCCTGAGTGATTGCCCTTATATTAATACCCCACTGTGTAATTAACATCCAAATTTGTTTTAAACTCGGGCACTGTACTAATTTGTAATACAGCGGTGATAAACACACCAGGAAATGTTATATTGTTTTAGTTCTGTGCTAGTGGTAAATAATCAATACATTTCAAGATAAATTTTATTTCCGTTTGCCTTTATCATTCAGTGATCAGATTTAATCTATCTGATACAATGTTAACTTTCTATTTCGTCCCTTTACAGGACCGTATTTTGGCCACAGTCTTAGTGGGTTTATTTGGAAATATTGTCAATGTCCTCTCACAGTATATGTTAATCTACGTCTTCAGTTTGGGAACAAGGTTTGTAACTGTTAACTAAGATATTTTTATGAACCGCAATTGTTTTTTAAAGATAATGCCCAGAGTAATAATGAGTCCGCAAAACGAAATATCATGTTCATTTATTCATTTGTCTACTTTTCGTTCAGCCTACAAAAAAGCAGACGAAAAAAGAATGGAAAAAAGTGAGAGGGGGGTAAAAAAGAAAGAACAGAGTAATCTAGTTAAGTTATACAAAAACATCTTCGATCAGTTTTCTTGACATTTAGTCAAATTAATGTTATAGTGAAATCGATTAATTTTTTTCCCGAATCTAGCGTAAAACATATCTGCTTCACTATCTCAATATTTCTTTGACATGCACATTTAAGAAACATATGTGCAGTTATTATGTGCAACGTCACTCTCCGTGTTTCATGGTGTCTTGGTGTCTAGCAGGGGTTAATGTGAACTCAAATATATATCAAAATAGGTCATTTTTTTAAACATAGAAAAAACCTTTAAAAACATGACTAAACATGTCATAAAAATGTGTGACCCTTTTATAAACGTTTATACGTTAGTAATAAAAAAACACCTTTTTGCAATTATGTTGATCTGCGTTATATAAACATGCAACAGTACAGGTCCAATAATTGTAGTTTTCCTCCATTCAATAAATTGAAGAAACCATACGATGAGATTCTTTTATCGTAAAATTTTATTATTGACGAAACCATGCAGGTTCATGACTTCCTGTAATCATACATTACCAGTAGATGAAACCCTACACGTGTATGAATGCTTTGTCCTTCGTTAATTAACCTAATAGGTTCATGAATTGTTGTTGTCATCATTGTGTGTAAATTGATGAAACCCAGATAAATTTATGAATTGA